>RJWH01004953.1:0-90240 GCA_004363575.1 Solenodon paradoxus | reverse complement strand
GGGGGATTTGACTGGGAATGACTAGGGAATCCCTTTCCTATCATGGTAGAGTAGGCTGTCAGAACCACCTGCTAGCCTCCGGGTGGCTGTCATTTTGTCCTAATGATCTTGACTCTCAGCCCCTGGTTCTCTAGCATCAGAAATGGGAAGCTTAAGAATCCCTGCCTAGCTGGATGCATTGAGTCATAAAATAAATGTGATGTGCTGGGTGGGGGTGGGAGGAAGAAAACAGGTGGCTGGAGCTGCTTCGTGCTGGCCGCCCACTTTGGCTTTCCTTTCTTAATAGGCTCCAGAAATCCTGGAATGCATATTTCACCAGCCATGGAGTTCCACTCCTGTCCCCCATAAGTGAAATTTGCAGAGCTAGGAGGAAGGGGCTGCCTTCCTCTTCTGTCCCTGGGTCCCAGGAGGTGCTGGCACAGGTGTCCGTGAGCAGTACTGGCCTGTTATTACCAGTCTTTACCACTCACAGAGCTAATAAAGGAGCTGAAGGAAGCTGCTATGAAGACACTTGGGGCTTTGCCAGGCTGAGTCACAGCTGACTTAGGGAAATGCCACACAGGACGCTTTCAATTCCCCCCCTGTTCTAAATGTAGGTTTGCAACTGCATACTCAGAAAGTGAATCAGAGTCAGGGGAAAGTGTGCAAAAGAAATTCCACAGAAATGGAAGTGTGGGAGGGCCATAGAATGGTGCTGTTTACACCCACACCTTTGGGTCTGCCCAGTTGTTCCTCACCAGAGGTGTGTCCTGGAGGTTAAAGGAGCAGGGCGAGGAAGGGGGGACCTCTGTGTGAATAGATCCACCTGTTAGTTTAGCTGGAAGCCCCTTCCCCTGACTGGCACAGGGTGCACTAGGCATGAGGAATCTTTTCACGTTCTCAGCCTAGGACATGACAGTGGACGTGGAGGGAGCGAAGGGTCAGGAGAGGGCCAGCTGGAGGCAGGAGTCCTTTATGATCCATCCCTTTTACAGGGGAGGGTCTGTGTGGCATGTCACCCAGGAGCTTTGAATAAAGGCATCTCCATGAAGGGCCAGGAGCCTGGAATTCACGCAGGTTCTCAGTGATTATTGGATATCTGCCTCCTTGGCCACCCCCTGCTGCCTGGGCTCAAACTAGCCTTGGCTTTGTCCAGTCAGGCCCAGATGCTGGGCTTAAGGGCCTCCCTGGAGTCCTCATCACACTGTGTCTCACTGATTCCCCCTCACACTTGAACACCTCTGAAATCAGTATGCACCTTACAATGGATGGTATTTAAGGTTTAGTCGGTGCGTTTTCCTTCCTTAGTGGTGTGCGAAGTGCGTGGCGTGCCCTCCAGTTGATGGTGTCTGAGACGCAGCGCCCCGCATCGCTTTTGCTCAGGTTCTGGCAGGAAGGTATTCCTCCTGCTCCACCATATCCCTTGTGGTGGCTGGTATAGAAGTGGACGAAGTGTAGACGTGACATAATTAGCAGACAAAACTGAGGGCTTCTGGAGTGCGGGTGAAGGGGACTGAGTTATGAAAGAAGTCAGTGAGGTGTAGATGGCGATTTAGTCAGTCACACCGTGGAGCAGACTGGAAAGTGGCTCAGAGCGAGTCCCCGTGTCACCTGTGTGTGGCCGTGGGTGCTAACTGGCCTTCCTGCATTTCGCGGCGTGTGCAGGTACTGCATCGCCGCACTGTGCACCTGACACCAACAATGTTTACATGTCAGTTCTACAAAAAGAAGGTGATGGCTTCTATTAGGTGTCACCCCAGTGTGACTTTCCAGGAGACATACCTGTGTTTGTGTTCTGTTCTGGGGTCAGTGTGCTGTTGGCTCCTAAGGATGATTTTTTCCATTTTATACATTGGGAAGAGCCGCACCCAGAAAGAAGCAAAACAGCTTGTTCAAGACGGACAGTAGAGTGTGACAGAGGCGCCCCTCGCTGTCTGACCCTAGACCCGGTGTGCCGCCCGGGAGACGGCGTCCCACTCCCACTCCCCTTTATTCCCGCCTTCTCAGCGCTTCCACAGCGTTGTGTGGCTAATCTAAGGGGGACTCATCGCTGTGGTCCCGCTTTCAGACCCGGCTTCCTAGAAGCCTGTCTTGTGCAATAGTGACGTCTTAACCACAGGGAGACCTAACGGGGGCGGTCTCCAGGCGCCGTCCTCTTGGTCTCCTGCCCCTTGAGTGGCGGCAGAGTTCTGTGTTCTCTGGACAACAAGTGCGTCTCTCTCTCTGAGGTCGCTAGGCCTGTGGGGAGAGCTTTTCATCACCCAAAGATCTGTGTGAGGAGTCTGCAGGAGACGAATGCCGCACGCTCTGGGGCCAGGCGGATTCCGGGACGCCCGAGGTTCCAGGTGCCTGTGCTTTGTCGTAACTGTTGGGCATTTGGCCTGCTAACCAGAAACCCAACTGCCTGAGTTTATGACTTCAGTTATGTTTATTTCAAACTTAACTTCAGTCTGTGTTCATTTCATTTCACGGCAGAAGCCTTATGGAGTTGTGATGCGAGCAGGATAATATGACACATAATAATTTTTCCGAACATTTGTTAAGTGCATTGCTGAAAGTGCATTCGTTTCTACGTCCATCATTGCTGTTTTTTCCTGTTAGTAGCTCTCCTTTCAGCAGTCACTCTTGCCAAGCACACACAGTGCAGTGCTCAGTTGGTGAGTGGCAGGCACATGGTCGTGTCCTGGGGGGCCTCTGCTGCCTGGTGTGGTGTTAACGTGCTCTTTCATGCTCACAGTTTGCAATTTGAATGAGAAAGTGCATTTTCCCCCTGCTTGTGTGCCTCACCTCATTTAACCCTTCCAACAGCATGGTGACAAGGGCAGTGCTTAACTGGAGGCCCCATGTTCTTGAGACTTGCCGATGGGCACGTGACAGCAGTTGAAGGGTCACCCTGAGGATTTAGGCCATCTGAGCCCTAAGCCCAGAGCTCAGGGCCGAACAAAAGGAAGCTGGTTCCTGAAACTAGGTCGCAGTGCCAGCAGGGCGGGGCTCCTCAGGCCTTCTCTTCAGAAGGTAGGTTGGTTCCCTCAGCAGAAGGGGTGCTTGGAGACTATGAAATCTTAAACTTCGTAGTGAGGTGACATGCGGGGTTGGAGAGGAGAATGGTGATGGCTCAGACAAGTGCATGTAGTTGCTTCTTCCAGGGACAGTTTTGGGGAATCAGCTGCTCCTCCAGGTTGGGAGGTGACTCTAGTGAGGAAAAGTGAATTGCCATTTCTCACAGATTGTGTGTGTGTGTGTGTGTGTGTGTGTGTGTGTGTGTGTGTGTGTGTATGTGTGCATGTGTGTTTGTGGATGTGTGTGGTTTAAGCTGTTGATTAAGGAGAACTTCAGAGCTCTTTAAACTTCCAAATAGGCTTCCTATGATTAAAAGTGGTTTTCATATTGCTGCTAGAAGAGGAATTTTGGAGAGTGGCTTATGTGAATAATTAAAACAAAAAATCTTCCTAGAAGATATGCATTAGACTTGAGACATGAAGCATTAGTGTCAGAGTTCAGGGAAGAGAGACAGAGCTTGAGCAGTCCCTTGGGATGCTGTGGTAGTGACCAGGCAGCCTCTTGGGGTGTCATGTTGTGACTTTGGGACTTTGGGCAGGTCATATAGCCCTCTTCTGCCTGTAGGAATGTGAGGTGGATGTTACCTATAAAAAATGTAAAGGACCTGGAAAGGCAGAGGTTTGGACCAATGTGTCCGTCCATTGGTTCACTGGCTTGTATAGGCTGTTGGGTTCAGGTAAAAACAGCAATAGAAGGTGAGTGTGTTGCCCCTGGAGCTCTCTGAGCCACATGATACTGTCTGCCTGTGAACAGTGAGTGCATGGGACAGTCCTGAAAGAGCAATTCTAATCAAAGTAAGTGAGCTCAAAATAAAGATATTCAGGGAGGAGTTTTTCTAATTGTTTTTCGAGATGAACGTCCATCCATCCATCTATCCACCCATCCATCCCCTCATCCATCCACTTATTCATCCACTCATCTATTCATCCATTCATCCTTCCACCCATCTATCCACTCATCCATCCACTGATCCATTCATCCACCCATCTATCCACCCATCCATTCATCCACTCTTCCTTCCACCCATCTATCCACCCATCTGTCCACTTGTCCATCCACCCATCCATCCACTCATCCATTCATCCACTCATCCTCCCACCATCCATCCACTCACCATCCATCCACCCATCCATCCATCCTTCCACCCATCTATCCACCCATCCACCTACCCATCCACCCAGTCATCTATCCACCTTCTTCTTCTCCTTTCTGGATCAGCTATCTTGTATTTTTCTATTTCATGAACAAATTTATGGTTTTAGCTTACTAAACTGAGTTCACATAGCATCCTCCCCTGGCGGTTGAAAAGCACTCCCCTAAGATAAGTGCCCCCCTAAGAGATGTGGCTGCAAAAGTCCTGTGAATGGGATTTGGTTGCTTAGGGAAGTTTTCTTAGAAGGGGAGAATTTGGGCCAGGTGCGTAGAACAGTGGGCATGCTGACCCGTGTCAGTACACCTACGGGTATTGTCACTGCAGGCAACAGGAGGGAGGAGTTAGGGGCAGGTTCTCTGTGGGTGGCCTGTTGGTGGTCAGCAGGAATTGGGCCACCAGCACTGTGGAAAGTAGTCCTGCTTCATGCGTGTGTTTGCATGGTCAGTGCTTTGGACATGTTCCTGTGTGTGGAACCACCTGACATGTAGAGATACAAGGGAAATGGGGCAGGCAGAAGCCTCTCAGGTTTGACACTAAATGGTTAATGACAGAACTATAAAAGACCTTGCTAATAAAAGAGTTCTGCCCTTTTGGGGGGGGTGTACATTTGATTGGCAGGTCATTTATCAGGATTCATCAGAAACCAGCCTGGGTTTAATAAAAGACTGTGCTGGGCCCTGTGGGAGATGTCAGAGGAGTTCACTTGTGCCAAGACCACATTCACCCGTCGGGAACAAGGAGTGAGCTGACTACATCTAACCCAGCAGCCTGTTCTGTGAAAGGCCTGGTGCCCCGTCACCCGCGTTTAGGCTCAGACTCTTCTGGGCAGGGTGGCAGGCAGCTGCCACCAAAGTTGAGAACCATTGTTCTAAAATAAATCTCTTTTCTGTTGCTGCTTGAGCCTTTCCTTTGTCTCATAAATTTCTCACTGGCAGAATTGTTTACTTGTTTATTTTCTGTCCTGAGATTTGTGAGGAATAATCATTTTATTATTTCTTTTGTTTGCAATGCTGTATTTATTTTAGGATATTGAGATTGCAGCTCAGTCTAGGAGTATTTCATACCACACCCCCACCAGAGTTTCTAGTATTCTTACCACCACCAGTGCTGTTCCCCCCACACCACCCCCCTCAGCCTGGGAGCGGCTGTCTTGTGTCCTGTGAAGTTTGCTGGGTTTGTCTGCACTTGTTTTGTTTCATTATATTCCATACAGAAGTGAAGCCACCCTGTACTTCTTTTTCTTTCTGACTTATTTTGCATAGCATGATCCCCTCCATTTCCATCCAGTTTGTTGTGAAAGACACAATTCCATCTTTTTGAACAGCTGGATAGAACTCCACTGAGTGTTGAAACCACAGCTTCTTTATCCAGTTGTCTGTTGATGGGCATTTAGGTTGTCTGCATAGCTTGGCTGTTGTCAACTGCGCTGGATCAAATGTAGATCCATCTTTATTTGTTTGAGGAATCTCCATACTGTTTTCCAGAGAGGTTTTACTAATTTATAGTCCCTCCAACAGTGTAGGAGGGTTCCTTTTTTCTCCATTCCCTCTGCAACATTTATTGTTTCTATTTTTTTTTTTTTTTTTTTTTGCTACAGGTCATTCTCACTGGTGTGAGGTGATATAGCTCATTGTGGTTTTTATTTGCATTTCTGTGATGATGACTCATGAAGAACATTTCTTTCAGGTGTCTATAGGCCATCTGTGTGTCTTCTTTAGAAAAGTGTCTATTCAGCTCTCCTGCCCATTTTTTGAGCAAGTTGCTTTTTTATTGTTGAGGTATATGAGCTCTTCATATATTTTGCAGATTAGACTCCTATCTAATGTAGGTTATCTGAATATGTTCTCCAATTTGGTGGGCTCCCTTTTTGTTTTAATGGTAGTTTCTTTTGCTGTACTGAAGTTTTTGAGATTAATGCAGTCCCAATTACTTAGTTTTACTTCAGTAAAACACTTTCGCTGTAGTTGTTCCTTCCCCAAAGACCATTTTGAGTTTGAGGTTGAGGTTGTGGAGCGTTTTTCCCACATTTTATTATAAGTGTTTTATAGGTTTGGGTCTTATGTCCAGGTTATTGATTCTTTTTGAGATAACTTTTATGTATAGCACTAACAAGCAATGTAGTTTCTTTTTTTTTTTTTTTTTTTTTTGCAGGTGTCTCTCCAGTTTATCCAACACCGTTTGTTGAATAGACTTTCCTTCTCCATTGTATGCTCTTGGTTCCCTTGTCATAGATTAATTGTCCATATATGTGTGGTTTTATTTTGGGACTCTTAAGTTTCATTCCACTGACCCGTGTGTCTATTTTTGTTCCAGTACCATATTGTTTTGATGGCCATTGCTTTTGGGTTTCGTTTGAAGCCAGGAAGTAATGATTCCTCTGCTTTTCTCCGCACCTGCCGCTCCCCTCCCCTCCCTCCCCCACTGCCATCCCCCTTCAAACAGCCTTAGCTGTTAGAGGCCTTTAGTGGTTCCATATTAAACATCAGTATATTTTGCTCAATTTTCTTGAAAGAAGTCCCTGGAATTTTGATGAGAATTGCATTAATCTATATATTGCTTTGGGTAGGATTGCCTGTTTTAAAAAAAAATTTTATTGTAGTAATTATTCTACACATTAAAATAATTTCCTATGTTTAGGTTCCCCATTTCTTAGATATAGTTCAGTACACCATGCCCTCCACCAGATCACCAAATGTTCTTCCCCATTGTCCAATGGGCTCCACCACCATTTGTCCCCACCTGCCCCATTCCTTTTCGGTAACCTCAGTTCTCTTGCGAATATTTCAGGGTTGGTTATGCTTCATCTATTTCTTTGTTTTGTCTCTTCACATTCCACCTATGAGTGAAATCATCTGGTGTCTATCTTTCTTCTTTTGACTTGTCTCACTTAGCATAATCCCCTCTGGTTCCAGCCATGTTGATGCAGATGACAGGGTTTCATCTCTTCTAAGGGCTGTGTAGTATTCCACTGAATATATATACCACATTTTCTTTATCCATTCATCTGATGTTGGGCACTTAGGTAATTTCTGGTTCTTAGCTGTTGTGAATAGGGCCACAGTAAACATGGGAATAAATACATCTCTGTGGATGGGTGCTTTTGTATCTTTGGGTAGTTGCCCAGAAGTGGAATGACTGGATTATATGGGATTTCCATATTCAATTTTTCTGCGGAATCTCCAGACTGTTCTCCATAGGGGTTGTACCAATTTGCACTCCCAACAGTGCAAAAGCATTCCCTTTTCTCCACATCCTTGCCAAATTTGTTGTTTCCAGACTTTTGTATAAAAACCAGTCTTTCAGGTGTGAGGTGATATCTCATTGTTGTTTTAATTTGCATTTCCCTGATAGCCAGTAAATAGGAACATAATTTCATGTGCCTGTTGGTTATCTGTATATCTTCTTCAGAAAAGTGGCATTCCAATTCTTCCTCCCATTTTTTGATTGGATTGCTTGTTATTCTGTTGTTGAGTTTATGAGTTCTTTGTATATTTTAGATATTAAACCTTGGTCAGAAATATTGAATGCAAATATCTTCTCCCAGTTAGTAGGTTTCTTTTTGGTTTTGGTGATGTTTTCTTTCGTTGTGAAGAAGAAGCTGCTTAGTTTGATGTAGTCCCAGTTTATTTTTCTTTTTGTTTCCCTTGTTGTTGGGGTTGAGTCCCCAAAGACTTCTCAATAACTGATGGTCATAGAAAGTCTTCTAAGACATCCATGTTGTCTTCTGAGAACTTTATGGTTTCTGGTCTTATGTCCAAGTCTCTAATCCATTTTGAGTTAATTTTTGTGAATGGTGTCGAAGAGTGGTCTAACTTCATTCTTTTGCATGTGGCTGTCCAGTTTTCCCAACACCATCTGTTGGAGAGATTTTTCCTTTTTCCATTGAATGCTTCTGGCTCCTTTGTCATAGATAAAACTGACTGTATGTGAGTGGGTCAGCTTCTGGTGATTCAATTCTATTCCACTGATCTGTGCCTCTGTTATTATTCCAGTACCATACTGTTTGCCACTATAGCTTTATAATAAAGTTCAAAGTCTGGAATTGTGATCCCTCCAGATTTGTTCTTTTCTAATGATTGCTTTAGCTGTTTGGGGTCTTCTGTTGTTCCATACTCATTTTAAGATTTTTTTGTTCTATTTCCTGGAAATAAATTTGTAGGATTTTAAAGGGTATTGTATTATACCTATATATTGCATTGGGTAAGATGACCATTTTAACGATATTGATTCTTCCCAGTCACAAATAGGGGATAACTTTCTATTTCTTTGCATCTTCCTCAGTTTCTTTTAAGAAGGACTTGTAGTTTTCATTGTACAAATCTTTTACTTCCTTTGTTAGGTATATGCCAAGATATTTCATTCATTTAACTTCTGTTTTAAGTGGTATGATTTTCGTGATTTCATTTTCTTCTAGGTGGTGGTTGCGTATGAAAATGCAACAGATTTTTGTGCATTAATTTTGTAACCTGCCACTTTACTGTATTCATTGATGAATTCTAGAAGCTTTTTAATAGTTTTTTTTTTTTTTTTTCAATGTATATAATGATGTCATCTGCAAATAAGAGAGTTTTGCTGCCTCCTTTCCAATTTGGATTCCTTTAATTTCCTTTTCTTGCCTAATTGCTCTATCTAAGAGCTCCACTACAATATTAAACAGTAGTGGTGAGAGTGGACAGCCTTGCCTTGTTCCTGATCTAAGAGGAAATGCTTTCAGTTTTTCACCATTGACTGTGATGTTGGCTGTGGGTTTTGTATATATGGCCTTTATTATGTTGCAGTACGAACCTTCTCATCCCATTTTGTGGAGGGTTTTTATCATAAATGAGTATTGGATCTTGTCAAAATCTTTCTCTGCATCTATTGATATGATCATGTGGTATTTTTTCTCTGCTCTTGTTGATATGGTGTATGACGTTAATAGATTTATGTATGTTGAACCATTCTTGCATCCCTGGGATGAATCTCACTTGGTCATGATGGATGATCTTTTTGATACATTATTGAATTCGGTTTGCTCATATTTTGTTGAGAATTTTTGCATCTATGTTCATTAAAGATACTGGTCTGTAATTTTCTTTCTTGGTGACATCTCTGTCGGCTTTTCGTATCAGTGTAATGTTAGCCTCATAATAAGTATTTGGGAGAGTTCTCTTTTCTTCAATATTTTGGAAGAGCTTGAGAAGAATAAATGTTATTTCTTCCCTGAAGGTTCAGTAGAACTCATTGGTGAAGCCATCTGGTCCCGGGCTTTTATTTATTTTATTTTTTTTGGGGGGTGGGGTGGGGCCTTGATTACTTCTTCAATTTCTTTGCTTATTATTGTTCTGTTCAGGTTTTCCAATCTTCTGGCTTCAATATTAGTAGACTATACTTTTCTAGAAATCTGTCCATGTCCTCAAGGCTGTCCATTTTGGTGGTGTAGAGCTTTTCATAGTAGTTCCTTAAGATGTTTTGAATTTCTGTGGTATCTGTTGTAACTTCTTTCCTTTCATTTAGGATTCTAGTTATGAGAGTTTTCTTCCTTTTTTTCCTCTGTGAGTCTAGCCAATGACTTGTCAATTTTGTTTATTTTTTCAAAGAGCCAACCTTTGGTTTCATTGATCTTCTGGATTGTCTTTTTTTTTTTTTACCTATTTTTTAAAATTCTGCTCAGTTTTGATTGTTTCCTTTCTTCTGATTTTTGGCTGTAAGTATTCTTCTTTCGCTAGTTATTTTAAATGTAGAGTTAAGTTTATTTGAGATTTTTCTTGTTTCTTGAGATAGGCCTGGATTACAATGAACTTCCCCCTTAGTACCGCTTTTGCTGCATCCCATAGATCCTGGTAGCTCTTATCCTCATTCTCATTAGTCTCCAACTAGTTTTTAAGTTGCTCTTTGATTTCCTCTTTTACCCAAGAGTCTTTCAGAAGCGTATTGTTAAGTTTCCAAATGATTTGGGGGTCCTCCTGCTTTCTCTTTGTGGTTGATATCCAGTTTTAGGCTTTTGTGAGCAGAGAAGATGCTTGGTATGAGTTCAGTCTTTGTAAATTTGTTGAGTGATGTTTTGTGTCCCAGCATATGATCTATCCTTGAGAATGTTCCATGAGTGCTTGAGAATGAAGTGAAATCTGTAGTCACTGGGTGAAGTGATCGATATATGTCTATCAGACCTATCTGTTCCAGATGGACATTTAAAGTGGCTATTTCCTTGTTAATTTTCTGTGCGGTTGATCTGACATTGCAGGGAGTGGGGGTGTTGAAGTCCCTCACTATTGTTGTGTTGCTGTCAGTGTCTCCCTTCAGGTCTAATAATACTTGCTTGATATATTTTGATGCTCCTTCATTTGTTGCATGTATGTTAATAAGCTTTATGTCTTCCTGCTGGGTTGATCCTTTAATTATTATATTTTGTCCATCTCTGTCTTTGTTATGCTTTTTAGATGGAAGTCTGTTTTATCTGATGTTAAGTATAGCTAGCTGTTCTCTTGTGATTGCCATTGACTGTAGGATTGTCTTTCAGCCATTGACTTTGAGCCTTTGTTTATCTTTTGGAAGAAGGTGGGCTTCCTGAATACCGCAGAAGTTCGGGTTATGCTTTTTAATCCATTCAGCCACTCTGCGTCGTTTGACTGATGAGTTCAGTCCATTAACGTTTAGGGTGATTATAGATATATAGTTGCTTAGTGTCATTTTATAATTTGTCTTTTGTATGTTACTCCAGATGAGGACTTAGTTCTCTTTCTCTTTTTAGGTTGGATGGGTGCAGTTCTGTTTTGATTGATTTTGCCTTTTCTTTTTCGCTTTCTCCCTGGGGATGTTTTTTGAGGTTACCCTGAAGTTAGCATTCACAGTTCTGTGTTTACTATTTACTAATTTTACTTGAAAGCATATTAGTCTTCCACTCATTCTAACTATCCATATTTTTGTTGTCTTCTCTACCTCCCCACTTTTAATATTCCTGCCATACTTTTTCTTTGTGATTTCTGTATGCTTTATAGAGCATCCTTTAATATTTTATTTGCAAAGCTGGTTTTGTGGTGATAAAGCCCTTTAACTTTTGCTTTTCAAAAAATGTTTTCATCTTTCCTTCAGTTATGAATGATAATCCTGCCAGATATAGTATTCTAGGTTGAAAATCCTTTCTTTCAGCACTTTGAATATATTATGCCATTCCCTTCTGGCCTGTAGAATTTCATTTGAGAAGTCCCTTGACAATCTTATGGGAGTATGTAACATGTTTTTCTCTTGCTGCTTTTAATAGTTTTTCTGTATCTTGCATTTTCGACATTTTTATGTTGATGTGTCTAGATGTATTTTTGTTTGGTTTTCTTGTATTTGGAAGTCTTTGAGCTTCCTGGACCTGGAGACTTGCTTTATTTAGTCTTCATATTGGGAAAGTTCTCACCTATTGTTTCTTCAAATACAGTTGCTCCCCCTTTTTCTCTCTCTGGGACCCCTATGATGCGAATGTTGTTCCTTTTGATGTTATTCCAGAGGTCTCACATGCAGTCCTCAATTCTTTGAATTTTTTTTTTTAAATCTCTTTGCTGGTTTTCTTGATTGAGTTCCTCTCTCCTGTTTTCCAAATCACTGATTCTGTTGGAATCTTCATCCATCCTATTGTTGAGTCCCTCCGTTGAGTTCTTTAATTCAGCCGTCATGTCTCTTATGTGCTTGTTGTCTTGTTTTAATTCTTCTCTTTGCTTCCTGACATTCTCATTGAGTGCCTCTCTTGATAACTAGATTTCCATGAGTATGTTAATCACTGTTACCCTAAATTCCTCTTCAGGTTATTTATATACATTTGCCGTATACAGATTTTCCCGAGTTTATGATTGGAGCCATCATTTCATGTATATTTCTCTTTGCTGTATTTGGCATTCTATTTGTATTTGAGTGTTGGGTTTCCCTGTCATTGTGTAGATTTGACTTGCACAGGATTGGCAAACAGGCTGCAGTTTTGCCTCTACCCACAAGGTGGTGCTGGTGGGTAGCGTTGAGGTTTGGGGCGGCCTTCTCACTGTAATCCAGGGGGTGGGGCATCCGATGGGCGAGATTTCCAGTGGGCGGATATGCAGTGGATGGGATTTCCACTCACTGAACCACAGGGTCTTGTGTGAAATGGTTGTGGGAGGGATTTGATTTTACTGATTTCTGCTATGACTATGCCCAGCGCAGTTTTACTGCATGGGCTACAGCTCAGCTCCCGGTGTGCTGGCTCTCCTTTACCCACTTCCAAGCTGGCCCTCCGTGGCCATTCAGCCCCACTGGGCCCACCTCTCGCTGCCTCTGCAGCTAGTCCTGCAATCCCTTGTCTCCGCCCCATCATGTGTCTGGAGACCCCTGAGCTCTGACCCAATCCAAATCAATGGCTTAGGGTGCCCTCACCCACCGTTAGTCGTTGGATGTTCTGTCTCCATCTGAAGTGCCAGTTGTTTCTTGGTGTTTGTCTCAGGAAAATAGGTGCTTTGTTTGTTTGTTTTTTTCCGGTGTCTCTGAGGAGTGACCCAAAAGTGCGTCCTATTGAGTCACCATCTGTAAGTTGATCCCAGGATTGCCTTTTTAACTAAGCTAATTCTTCCATGAGCATGGAATCTTCTTCCATATCTTTGTGGTTTCTATTTCTTTTGTTAAAGTCTTGTAGTTTTCATTGAAGAGGTCTTTTACTTCCTTTTTTAGATTTTTTTCCTGAGGCATTTGATTTTTTTGATGCTATTATTAATGGGATTTCTCCCTTAATTTTATTCCCCCTTTATTGTTTAAATATAGAAATGATACTGATTTTCTGTGTGTTGATTTTATATCCTGCTCCTTTCCTGTATTCATTTATTATTTCCAGCTATTTTTTGGTGGAGTCTTTAGGATTTCCCAGGTATAATAATACCAGGTCATCTGCAAATAAAGATAGCTTAATTTCTTTTTTCTAGCTTAGATAGCTCTAATTTGCTTTTCTTACCTGATTACTTTGGCTAAGGCTTTTAGAAGTATATTGAATAGTAGCGGTGATAACAGGCAACCTTGTCTTGTTTCACATCTTAGGGGAAAGGCTTTCACGGTTTTCATGATTAAATATGATGTTGACTGTGGGTTCGTCATATGTTTTTATTATGTTGAGGTATGTGCCTTCTATTTGCATTTTGGCAAGGGTTTTTATTTATCATGAGTTGGTCTTGAATGTTGTCAAATGCTTTTTCTACATCTTCTGATACGGTTTTTGATATTTTCCTTATTGATGTGGTGTATTATATTGATTGCTTTGCGTATGTTGAACCATCCCTTCGTCTCGAATAAATCCCACTTGATCATGGTATATACTTTAAAAAAATGTGTTGTTGAATTCTATTTTCCAGGATTTTGTTGAGAACTTTTGCATCTGTATTCATCAGTGATATTGGTCTATAGTTTTCTTTTTTGGTCCTGTCTGTTAATTTTGGAATCAGAATAATATTGACCTAATGAATTTGAGTTTTCCCATCTCTTCAATTTTGTGGAAGATTTTTGAGGAGGATGAGAATTGACACTTCTTTGAACATTTGGTAGATTTTGCTAGGGAAGCCATCTGAACCTGGGCTCTTGGGGGCAATTAGTGCTTCAGTTTCTGCTTGTGATTGGTCCGTTTCAGTTATTTGTGTCTTCCTGCTTTGGGAATTTATAGGATTCTAGAAAGCTGTTCATTACTTCATGATTGAGGAATTCTTTGGAATATAAGCGTTTGTAATAGTCTGTCATGATCCTTTGTGTTTCTGTGATGTCAGTTGTAATTTCTTTCATTTCTGATTTTTATTATGAGGGTTTTCTCTGTTTTTCTTTGTGAGTCTAGCTAGGGGGTCTAACAGTTTTCCTTTTTTCCCAAAGAACCAGCTCTTGGATTCATTGATATTTTGGATAATCCTTTTGTTTTTCATTTTATTTATTTGTTTTAATTTTTATGATTTTCTCCTGATTTTTGGTTTTGATTTTTCTTCCCTTTCTGTTTCAGATGGTGGTTAGGTATGTAATTTGAGTTCTCTCTAGGTGGAATTTAATCTTATCTGAAATTAATGTTGAAATTTTGATATCTTTTCATCACTGATTCTTTGATATATTTCCCCATAGCCCTTGACTTTTAACTTGTGTGTTCTTTGGATCTGATAGGAGCTTCTTGTAGGCATAATATTGATGGGTCCTGTTTTTGACCCATCCAGCCACTCTGTCTTTTGATTGGTGTGTTCAGTCCCTTCACAGTGGGGGTGATAACTAATATGTAGGACTTTATTGCTATCATTTGAGCCTTTGCTTTCTGTCTGTTTCTTCATTTCTTGTTTGTACTTGCTTTCTGTATGGTTTTTGGTATTGGTTCCTTTTATTTCATTTACTTTCCAGCTATATGTTTCTTTAGAATTAGGTTTTGTAGCTGTCATGTAGATTATTTCTGTCTTTGCAGCTCTATGATAGTCTTTTATGAGCTGATGACATACCATATTTATATGTTTGTATGGAGTCCATGATTTTCTTTGCTTCTTTAGTGATTTTTTGTTTTCTTGTTGGTCCTGTCTTTGTTTCTCCTTTTGTTCTCCTGTTTATCACCATTCTTGGGGGTTGTTGAATCTCCGTTTTTGTCTTTCCTGTTATAGGACCTCTTCCAAGATTTGTTGAATGGCAGATTTGGTGATAATAAAATTCATTAACTTTTGTTTATCATCGATGACCTTTATTTCTCTGTCATATTTGAATGATAGCGTTGCAGGGCAGAGTGTTTTTGGGTGGTAGTTTTTGTATTTTTAATGTTTTGAATATGTCATTCCACTCTCCTGGCCTGTAGGGTTTCTGCTGAGATGTCTGATGATAGCCTGATGGGTGTGCCTTTGTAGATTATGTTTCTCTTTTCTCTAGCAGCCTTGAGCAGTTTTTCTTTGTTGTTGGCTTTTACTAGTTTTACAATGATGTGTCTGCGATAGGTCTTTTTATATTTAGCAATTTTGGTGTTCTAGCTGCTTGTTGGACCTCCATGGTTCCTTTTTGTGATAGGTGTGGGATGTTCTCTGGTATAAGTTCTTTAAGTAAGTTTTTTGTTCTTTTCTCCGTACCCCCCCCCCCCTTCCAGGACACCTGTTACCCTTTTGTTTATTCTTCTCAGGGTATTTGATATTTCTCATAGGTTTTCTTCATTTTCCCTCAATCTTGCTTCTCGTTTTTCTTCTGTGAGGGTCACCTCTCTGATCTTGTCTTCAATTTCTGAGGTTACGTTCTCTGCAAGATTGAGTCTGTTTATGGAACTTGCCATGTTTATTTAAATTCCTTGAATATGTATTTTATCTCTAGCATTTCTGCTAGAACTTTCTTCGTGACCTCTGTCTCCTTGGTGAAGTGTTCCCTTTGATCTGTCATTTCTTTTTTGAATTGCCTTTGGGTAGTTGTATGTGCCTCCTGCATCTCATTCAGCGTTTTTGTGGCTATTATTTGGAACTCTTTCTCTGTTAGGTTGTCCCGATCGATTCAGTGGAAATGTTCTCTGGGGAGGTCCTGGCATTGTCTTCTCTTCGGATCATTTGTTTCTTTGGATAACATACTTTACCATGGCTTTCTTCTCTGTCTTGAATTTAGCACTGTGGCTTTCTTTTCCTTTTTCTTTAGATTTCTTTCTAGATCATGATGTTGAGTCCTGGTGTGGCCAGTGCTGCCCCCTGACTAGTTGGGGTGATGCTGGTTCTCTGTGCTGTTTCAGGTGCCCCCTCTGCTGGGGTGTTGGTGGTGGTAGTTCTTCTCTTGGGGCCACTGTTAGGAAACTCCCTTGTCCAGTGAGCAGGTTCGGCAGCAGTCCGAGTGCTCTGTTGAACACTGAGGCAGCCGGCACCTGCTGATTGTTGATTTTGGGGACTGAGACTCACTCGCTGCTGCTCTCCAGTGCAGGCAGTTGCACAGAGACTGAAGCTTCTTGTGATGGGAGAGCAAGGCTCTCCCTCTCTGCCCTGCTCTGAGATTTTGTAAGGCAAAAATAGCCTTATTGCTCAATAAAACTAGAACCCTGGGCCTTGAAGGTTGGCATATAGAGGGGTAGTTTGCATGTACATGGCAGCTGGGGCAGGAAACTCCAAGAGAGCATTCCATCTGTGTGAGCTTGCTCTGCTGACTGTGAAGGGAATGAATATATTCAGTGCATATGATGCACACAAAGGCTCAGCTCACTGGTGGCACTGACCAAGCACAGCAAATGTTAGGTGTTTTTCTTGATGTCTCCCATAGGCCTCTAGGCACCCAGAATCCTCGACCCCAGAGAGCCCAAGGAGAGGCAGGAGCACCCTTGCTGCCTGCATGCTGTTTGCTTTTTGTTGTCCTGTCTGATGACTCTTATCCCCAGATAAGCCCCATTCACCCACAGGGAGAGCTGAGCAACAGTGCCAAGTATGGGGGTGTCCTCCTGTCCTCCCTGAACCCTCAGACCCAGCACAGTGCATCTGGCATGCAGTGGTTGCCCAGCACGTGTTTCCTTGACTGGCAGAAGTGAAGGTGGGGTCCGTAGAGATCAGCCCACACCCCTGCTGCGAGACCTGTCAGGACCCCCACCAGATGTGACAAAGGATGGTGGGTGGAGGCTGGAAGCACAGGAACACCTGAGGGAAGGCGGAGGTGCTAACTGAAGACTGGAAGTCAGTTCTGGAGAGGTGGTGAGGAGGCTTCTGCTGGCCTTGAGCGTGGGTCTCAGTGTCCTGAGGGGCATGTTGAAAAACCTGCCAAATGCTGCCTCTGTGGCCACTTTACCTGTTTTCCATGGATGTCACTGGTGTGAAGGACATTGTTGGAAGGAACGCAGTGAAGGCTACAAGTTGAGACTTCATCATTTGACTCCCAAGCCCAGTCAGGACAATATGACCAGCGGACCATTTCTCCCTTTTAATCATCAGAACAGAAGAGTGATCAAGGGAGTCTCTCAGGGTGCAAGGTGGCGGGAACCCTTGCTGTTCGGAAACCAGCGGGGAGGAATGGTTCTTTGGCCCAGAGTGGGGCCCCGGAAGTTGGGTGATGTCAGAATGCAGGCAGAGGGGCTGTTTGGAGAGAGAGAGGAGAAGGGGGCTGGCTAGGGCTGAATGTTGAGGGGTTTCTAAGTTACCAAAGGTCTTGAGAGAGGTTACAGGGATGGGGGACCTTTCTGAAGCAGGGTGACCTGGGAGAGAAAGAGTAGGGTCAGCTTCAAGATGTGTGTGATGAGATAAGAATGCATGCAGAGCAGAAGCCCCCAAATTGGACGGTCAAACAGATTCGTTTCTGGAGTTTCCTGCTGTTGATCCCTGCTAGACGCTGCCGCCTGTCGATTCAGGCATCTGTTTCCTGCGGTGGGATGAGCGGTGCAGAACTGAGCACGGGCAGTGTTGGGTGCCCTTGGCCCGTGGCCTTGCCCCCTGAGTGGTGGGCACAGAGCAGCACCCCTGGTCAGAGTGCCAGGGCCACCCACGAACCGTGCATGAGGTGTGAAAGTCCTGCTCTCTGAATCGCTCTGGAAATGAGCGGCCCTGACAGCAGTCTGTCAGGCTTACAGCTTGTTTTTGAAATGTGGGTTTTGCTTTCTTTTTACATTTTTATTTCTGTGACTGCCTCCTTCACCTCCTTTGTGCTCTTTCTGTATGGGAGGGACATTTTAGGAGGGAAAGAGCATCTATTCCCTGCTGTGTCTGCTCTGAGGGTAGGACAGACTGTTGTGGAGTGTTCGTGTCCGCCCGGGGGCCGGCGCACACAGGTCCCCAGGGCAGAACATGGAGGGTCTCTAGTGTGCTGCATCCTTGGGTCACACCCAGCCCTGTCGTGTTGGGGCTGCTTGAGATCTGCTGCTGTCTCCCCACTTTGAGCGCAGTGGGCCGAACCAGAGGCAGCTTGTGGATTAAATGAGTGAGTGAAACCGAAGTGCTTAGAATGGTATGTTGTACACAGAAATAATGTAATAACTGCTCGCTGCTGCTGTTATATTATTTATTTGGTTTCTAGAAAACTTCTCTACCTGAGCCCTGAGGGTCTCTCTGTGCTGTGCTTTTCTGTTGTGTTTTTTTTGTTTTGTTTTGTTTTTTATTTTTTTGGTCTCCAGTAGATTTTTCTCAGGACTTATCTGGTTAAAGTGAAACTAGGAACGCCATGTGCTGAGTTTGAGTTGAGAGGTCCTTGGACATGAGCCTGACCTTGGGGGGAAATTCATGTGCTCATGTGCTTCTCTTTAAATGCAGAAACTGAGGGAGGATGAGTTGAAGGCATTGATCATTCCTGACCCATGGGAGAGTGTGTGTGTGTGTGTGTGTGTGTGTGTGTGTGTGTGTGCGCGCGCGCGCACTTATGTGTGTTCCAAGGTGAATCTTCCCCACTTGGTTCTCACTGGTGATGCCCTCAGTGTGCTTGAAGGCAGCGTCCTGAGACAGAACTGCACCTCAGGGGGAGGAACCCAGGAAGGTTTTCTCGCCAGCCAAAATCATCAGAGCTTGTTTCAAAATGTTAATTCCTGCTTTTCACTCTCTTAAATCTCAGAGCCAGCACTTGAATGGAAATAAGTTTGCTGTTAGGCCTCTCACTCTGATTAGCTTGTTGCATTAAATTAATTGTCAGGTTGCCTGGAACCAAAGCTTCTTAAAATAAAAACTGTTTCACTCGGGAAATTTATGCAGGATCAAAAATGGAAGTTGATGGTCGCATTGAGAAAAGAGAAAAATAACCTGAATATAAGATCTGAAGCTTAGGACCTAAAATCTGCACGCATAATATATTGCTATTTATCCTGTGTCACCTGAGAGGTGCTCCACAGGATCCAACATACCACAGCTTTGTTTTTTGGTTCTTTGATTTTTAATGCCTCTCCTTCGAAAAGCTCCTCCTGGTTATGAGAGAAGGCAGCTTCCTGTAGACTGACTCGTGCAGAGAAGGGAATTTATTGTGGGAGTGTGGGGCTATCTCCAGTTACTGAAAGTAGGAAGGCTGGCAGGCCTCAGAAGGCCAAGTGAGAAGCAGGACCTGGAAACGGCCCAGACCCCAGACTGGACCACAGCCACACCAGGCCTCGGCTTTGCTCGTGCAGGCCTGGGGCTGCTTTCTCCTATCTCAGCAGAGCCGCCTTCTCTTCTTCAGAACTCCTCTGTCTGGCTCACCTGGGTTCAGCCACCTGGGTTCAGCCTCCAGGCTTCAAATGATGCCAGAGTTTAGCTTGGGGCTCGGCTCGCTCCTGGTGCATCTGGAAGGGGAGGTGCATGGGGCGGAGCAGGGTGCTAGTAGCTCCTGGTTGAGAGCGTGTGACTGAAGCATGTAGTTTGTTTTTGCTCTGGAGTCTCGGGGGTCAGAAAGCATGTTGGGTCCATCTCTGTCATCTATACCCCCTGGCCTGAGTTGACGGGGCAAGCGGAGATGGAGGGAACTGGCAGCAAGGTGTTCAGTCAGCACACAGGCTTCTTGGAAGGGGCCTCTGCCAGTCACTCTTCCCTCACCGGCTTGTGATTTGTCCTTTTCCATGTGGTTTAAGTGTGAGCCTGCCTCTTGTTTGTGGTGTGAGGTTGTGAAGGGGACAGCAGGGTGGGAGGAGGCTGGTTGGCCCGTGGGATCCTGCACTGCAGAATCTTCCATGGATTGCCCAGGGGGCAGGTGGCCCTCAGAGGTCTAGTCTGGCTGTGGTCTACTTTTGGGCTGCACTAAGGCCACATCTTTCCCAGTAGAACAGGGTGCCTTCATGTGCTTATGAAACACCCAGGATAATTACATTCCATTGTAGGTTTTCGTTCCGGGCTCTGCCACCCATTCGATGTGAACTGAGGCCTTCCCCATGACTGTGAGGACAGGGAGGGGTGCAGCAGAGACTGTGAGGGTGTCCTTAGCACTTTCCTGCCTGCCCTGCCATGCACTTGTCTGTGAACCTGCGAGAAACTTCTTCCAGTGCATTCTGGCCTAGTGAGGTGCATTTTGCCCATATTGCTTGTGTGTGGCAGCCAGACACAAGCACCAAACAGCACTTGCCCATGCAGGGTTTGAGTCTCCTGTTTTAAGAGCTGCCTGCGAAGAGGTCGTTGTGCATAGAGCACAGGGCATGGTGGGAGGGGAGAGCCCATTGCTGAGACCCTGGGAATGGCCTGGCCTCGTCAGCTCCGATGACCCCCAGAGCCTCTGCTGCTCCGTGTGGGGCTGTGATGGTCAAACTGGGAGGGTGAGGGTCTGCTGAGAAGGAGTGGGCCTTGTTTTCTTCTGGTAGGCCTGTCTTCTTTGTGCCAGTTTCTCCTCTCTTCATTCCTCCTTCATTCAGTCATCCAGTGTGCCTGGCATTTCTTTCGGTCTGTTCGTCGTTGTCAGAGGGTGTAACCGCCAGGCCAGGAGGCTGGGATTGTGCAGCAATCCCGCGGAGGGCAGCACGGAATGCCCAAGTAGAAGACAGGACCCTTTCTCCGGGGCAGGATGCCTGCCCGTAGCAGCTGAAGACCATCTTGGAGCAAGATCGGAGCTAACATGCAGTTATAGTGCAGGGTCCATACAAAGTGCTGAAGATGATGGAGATAACCGTTGCTGGGCGGGGATTTAGAAGCTAAATGCATCTTATGGCTGAAGGTGCCTGTTGGGACCTTCCCCACTGCACGCAGCATGTGGGATTCAAATAGGCCTCTCATGACCTGGAGAGCCCAGTGGGTGACATAAATGTATTTGAGCCTGACTAGAAAAGAGGTCGTGTTCCCAAGGAAATGGGCCACCATGCTGCCAGATGACGCATGCACGCTGGTTTGGGGAGGTGGACGACCTCACTTCCCGGGCCTGCTGTCACTATCCCGGTGGCTTTGGACCGGTCCCCGAGTTTCTCTTCTCAAGTGATACCAGCACGTGCTTGTGTCTGCCGCACAGTGCGTGGCGGTAAATGAAAGGCAGTCTCTGTGCAGTACTTGACATGATGGGATGAAATCCGTTGTGTTACAGATCCTGCGTGTCAGCTTCTCATTTTAAGGGCAGCCAGTTTTGACGACTATTTCCTTTATGCTCAAGAGATGGCTTCAGTCAGACTTGGAGGTCTCCACCCGCTTCCCGCCGTCCCCGTACTCACAGTTTCTGGACACGGCTGCGGTCATTCCTTTGGATGCACTATCAGGGTTTCAGCTTTGTTTCCTGGTGTCTTCCACACCTAATTCTTTAGTGGCGGAGTCATTCCTGCCCTTGCTCTGCTGTCCCTTAGCAGCCTTCAGCTGCTCCTTGTGAGGGAATTTTCCTGAGTGAATCTTTCTCAAGAAAATTCAGGCAGGCATTTGAAGGGTAATAAATGGACAGACATTTTACCCTCTGTCTTTGAAAACAATTATTTTTAAGCGGTAGTGAGTGAGGTAGGAGGAATAGCTTAGTAAGTGCCGGGTGACTGGGCTTACCTAGGCACCGTCCTCACGTGAACTAGAAACAGGGTTGGGCCAGCCAGTGTGGCCTGGGTGGGACTCCGTTGATTCTGTGAGTCCAGGATGGGACCCAGTGAGCTGGCCTGCTGGGGTGGAATCGATGCCACTGCCCCAGGAAACATGCCCTTGCCTCCCCTTGAAGTCTAGTCCAGAACACTGTCTGGTCTCTGATCTTTGGTAAATATGTGGTGTGACATTAATAGCAGCAGTAACAATGACTGGTTTCGTGTTATTTCACCGTTTTGAGGGTGCAGACGTACTGTTGATAGGGTGGTGAGTGGGACATAGTGGCTGGGATTGTTAGAGGGCCTCCTTCCTCGGTGCCCACTCCCTCCATGATTGTCCTTTTCAGTGCCACGGATGCAGGGTCACTAGAGTGACCTGCTCTATCTGAGTTATGCATGCATGATGAAAAGTCTTTGCTTTTCATCAAGTCCCAGTTTAACCAGGCCCTTTCTCACCTCCTTTCAGCCTCAGATCTTCTCCCCTTTCTCTCTGCGTCTTAGTCTGTTCAAGCTGCTGTAATAAAATGCCACAGACTGGGTAAACAGAATTTAATTTCTCACAGGTCTGGAGGCTGGAAGGCTGAGATCAGGGTAAACCTGGCTGAGTGCCTCTGTGTTGCAAATGGCCACCAGCTTGTGTCCTTACCTGGTAGAAGGTATAAGGGATTAACCTTTCATGAGGGCACTAATCCCATTCATGACTGCCCTACTCTCATGACCTAGTCACCACCAGATGCCGGCCTCCCTATACCACCACATAGGATGTTAGGATTTCAATTTAGGCATTTTGAGGGATTGCAAGCACGCAGACCAAAGCAGAGGGGCCATCGGTGCTCTCTGTGCATGTCTCCCTCTCATCTCCGGGCCTTCGCTTGTGCTGTCTCTGTGGAAACTCCATCCCTGCCTTGTATGTCTTGTTCTGCAAGTCTTGGTTTGCATCTAACCTTCTCTGGGAGTTCTTTGCTTCTTCCCAGGCTGATTAAAAGAAAAATCTTTCAGAAAAGTTCAAATCTGCGTCATTAGACTAGTGTTATGAATTCACAAAGCCTTCATTTGCCCCAGTCACCATCAGCTCTGGTCAGTCTTGGTCCCTCCGTGTCTCCTCTCAAGCAGACTCCAGAAATCATTTTTTAAAAAATCTGTAAATATTTTAATACGTGTATCTAAAATATGAGTGCACTTAAAAAAACCCATAGTACTACAAATCATACCCCTAAAGTTAATGAATGTCTTAATATCATCAAATATTCAATTATTGCTCAAATTTCCAGTAAGTTCATAAATGTCCGACATTTGTCTTAAAAGTTTTTCTAATTCAGGATTGGATGAAGTCACTCTTTATGGTTGATTTGTCTGAAGTCTTTAAATCTGTTTTCCCTTTTCTTGTTTTTATTTATTTATTTAGTTTTTTTTACAGTTTATTTGTTAAAGGGACTGGCCTTTTGTCCTATAGCTTTCTGCAGTCTGGGTTTTGCAGATTCGTCCCCCATGGTGTAGCTCTTTGTTTCCTGTAAATTGGAATGAATTTGCAAGTATGATTATATTTTGGTTGGATTTTGAGGTATTTTTGGAGGGGCCAGGAAAGACGTCCTCATGCATGGTCGGGTGGCCCCTAGGATTGTCATCTCCCTGAGATGTGACCTGCTTTGGATGGATGTCCTGAGCTTACATCCCCTGGTTCACAAATGCACTGTGGCGTTTCATTCCATCAACCTCTTTTTTTTTTTCTTTTAAGCTTCTTTGCTTGAATACGTGCACAAAAGAAGCTCTCCATTGTCCCCTCTTTATTGGCATTGTGGTTCTGCCCATATGGGAACACATCTTGGGTCTTGATCTGTTTTAAGTCAGCAGTGACCAAATAGGTGTCTTGTTTGCTGGTTGGTTTGGTTTGGTTTGGTATCATTATGAACTCATGGACTTCAGCTCTTGTGTTTCAATCTCTTGCAGTTTTTGCTCTTATTAATGTTCAGTGAGAACATCTTTAGGTGGCCCCTGGGTCCTTCTGCTGTGATCCTAGTCGCCTTTGACCACTAAATGGCTATATGATACCACAAAGTTTCTGGGGTCATTTTGTGCTTTTCCTGCCCCAGACCTGGAATCAGCCAGTTTCTCGGAGATTCTTGGTTGCTTTTATTAGAAAGCGGTGTTTGCGGTCACTGTGTCCACTTCGTATCTCCTCTCTGTGCCAGCTCTTCTGTGGCATCGCGTGGCGTGTTATCTGTTATCATAGTGGTCTTTTCTGTTATCTGGGATGTACATGTTCTGGAATCAGTGTCTGGTTGGACCATTGTAGGGTTATTAGCCGCTGGCATTAGTCTTGTGACTTTGGAATGCAAACACCAGTTGACTAGAATGTCGCTAGGTTTACAGGGGAGGTCTGAAGGCTCCACCTGAGTTTCTCCAGGCTTCCCTCCTACCCCATATATAATCATCATAAAAATGGTAATCCCTGTCTCTTCCCAAAGTCCCATTTATTTAGTTCTAGTAGTCCCAGCAGGTGTTGCTCAGGAAGAGCTCTTTGATGTCGGTAGATCTTTCTGCCTATGGATGTCGCCTGCACTCATGTCAGGCCTGGGAAGACATTCCCTGAGAAAGGATGTGGTCCCTGCCAAGGTCTGTCTCCTGGAGCTGCAGACCCTCCTCGTTCTCAGACCTGTTAGTGCATCGTTGAGTCTTTGCTCTGTGGAATGCTGTGCTCTCTGTGTAAGTGGAGCCCAAGACCTCACCCGTCCACTCCTGTGGAGTCACCATGCCAACTGGACATGACAGTCTAGGTCCTCATTTCTCATGGAACTGCTCCTTCAGCTTCCCTCTGCCCCTCCTTAGGCCACTGGGAGGAGAAGGCAGCTCTTCTCCCTTCTACCATGCACACCCTCGAGGAAGCTTTTTCCAGTGCCCATGGCCCCAGGTCATCACAGATGGCCAGACATGAGGAGTCTCAGGCGAGGTCATGCTGGCACAGCTTCCACTCCATGGTTAAAATAAAAATCCTATTGACTTTATTTTTCTGGTTGATTGTATGGCTCATAAGCAAACTTTGATGTGGACCTCAGGTTCAAAGTTGGTTAACCTTGGTTTAGGACCTCTCATCTCTCTTCAGATTGATCAGAAGCCACTCTCAGATGAGTAAATGCCAGGTGTTTCTCCACAGCACTGTGTTCTGCTGATCACCCGGCCCTTTCCTTAGGCTCCCTGTGGAGGGGTGATTTTAAAGCAGTGAGCAAGATTTTAAAGCAGTGAGCAGTGTCCAGACAGGATGGAGCCCCTTCCTGGGCCAGCTCTCCCCACCTTTCTGCTAGAACATTGGTTCTCCATGTGCCTGCTGATGCTGGCTGAGGCTGGTGAGGATGGGAGGGGTCCCTGAGCCACCCTTGGAGAAGCTTTCTTAGCCTAGTGTGGGAGGAAGTACCTGAAGCATCTCATGCATGAACAGACAATCCTGTTTTGCTCTTCTGTCTCAACTCTTCATTTTCTTGACTTCCCCTTATCTTACTCTTCTGTCTCTCTCCTTCTTTCATCCCTGGATTGTCTTCCCTTTGTTCATCCCTTTTCTGATTGACCACAGCATTGCTCAGGAGATCGGGTGCACTGTTCCTGAACACTCAAGGCAGGGATTGAAGAGGTGTAGGCAAGTGTGCCTTTTTCAAGGCGTTGTTTGTATAATAGGACAATGCCCGTCTCCGCTGTGGTTCTGAGCTGATATCTTCCTTCTCACCGATCCTCTTGAAGATGGATGGTTGTCACCTTTAGAACCAGTCAGTGTGCACGGCTCCCTTGAAGGAGGGTTACTCTGGGGGAGATTTGTTGACCCACACTCAGCTGCTTACAGGTACAAGGTTCAGCCCTCCCAGCAGCCCTGGAGGACACTGTTGTAGTGTGATTAGAATTTGAACCCAAGTCTCCCTGATTCTAATGATCACCCTTAACTACTGAGCAGCACTGTCTCTTAGAAACAGTCTAGTTGATGCACTGTGATGACCTTGTGGATAAGGCCACCACACACAGTCCACACACATCCCACAGCCCTAGGTTCGAAACCCAGGGCCAGGGGAACAAGCAAAATGACAATGAAACAAACATTTTTTTTTTCCTTCTCTCAATCTCTTTCTCTCTCTCTACCCCTTCCCCTGCCTACTCACCTTCATTCCTGCCTGCACCTTTCCTTTCACACACACACACACACACACACACACACACACACACACACACACACCCCAGCCTAGTTGCCCTAGTTCTAGGACTTGGCAGAATGCCATCATTTCCTCATCTGCCGTCCCACAGCCTGCGGTGGCAGTTGGTGCTTCTCTCTGGTATATTTGGTTAACTAGGGGCCCAGTGGACAGACTCATTGTAGTTGATTGGAAAAGAGAATGACCTAACTGTCCCTTGAACTCATTTCCCATTAGGTCAGGGTTTTAATAATCTGAATCCCATGCCTTGGGGCCCCTAAATCAGTGACAACTCACTGTTCTTTCCTCTCCCCCAACCTTCTTGGAAGCAGACATTCCAGGGAACTTCTGTGGTCATCTTTGTGTTTGCACTTGACCTTGTGTCTTTAGACCTTTTTAAAGCATGTTTTTCTTCAGGAGGTAGGGAAACCAGCAGACCACCATCAATCAATCAGTGTGAAGGAATGGGAAAGGTAGCACTGTGTGTGTGTGTCTCCTGCAGAGGATTTTAAAGGTCTCAGCTATTATTAACATTGAATTTATTATCTATATTTAGGATAATCCCACGAAAGATGATTTGGGAACGAGCTGTAAATCTGTGGTGTATGTATATCTCCACACACATGTGTCATGCGTATTTGTATCTGCACATACTTCTGGGCATCGAGAGGTACCCATGTGACGCTAATGTCTCTGCAGGGTGTGGTTCATAATCTTTTTGATTAGTGGTTGAAATGCCCAGTGCCCACTCTTTAGTAATCACTGTCTTGGGGTTCCGTGGAGTTGGAGATGCACTGTCGTGGTTTATTCAAGGTATGGCTCTGAAGTCCCAGACTGCATTTCATAGACCCATCAGAATGTGTGCACTCAGAGAAGTGACAGTCTTCTAAGACTCTGTTTCGGGAGGAGGGCACCCACTTACCTTACTGACACTGTCACTATCAGAACATGTTGGAGCTTGGCTCTTGGCATTTCCATCACAGCTGGTTTATGAGCCATATGAGAAAATCACACTTGCTGTTTGGGACCCACTGACCAAGAATGAATTTGCAGAACTTCATCACCCACCATTCATGACTCTTGGCTCTGAGTGATTACTAGCTGTTTTCAAAAACAAATATGCCTTAAGGATGAAATTATGCTGTTGCTCTGAGGGAGCCCATTCTTTAAAGGAGCTCCAGAAATACTTTGAGTAATGACACCATTGTGGGCCTTTCGAAGGTTTGCCCAGGGGATTGCTTTGAAGGGCACTGCATCCTCTAGGTGCGTGAATTCCAGGATCTGAGAAAAGCCAACCTGTACTGGATTAAGTTCATTTTTGTGGTCTGCAAAGGTAAGACTCCTTAGCAGTGCCTTCCAGGTCTCTGGAAGTTGATCCCCTCTCACTTTTCAGTCTTGTCTTTCACTTTGTACACCTTTGTCATCTGCCTGAGCCCGTGTCGTGATAGACTGTTACTTCATTTTTTGGAGGTCTTTTTTGCTTCCTGGCTTTTTACTGATTTGAAAGGGGGAAAAAAAATATTAACTTACAATGCAGCAGGTGTACTTATGCCCGTCTCTGGTATTGTGGGTAACAGTGTTCTAATTGCCTTCTTCTGTCTACTTTAACCCCAGGATCACAACTTTTGTTTGTTAGTTTCTCAGCATCTGCAGTTTTGAAAATGACTTGTACACTTAGCAAATGTCATATAGAAACTGAATCTCAAAACTGCACTGTGCAGGCACTCAGCATAGGAAAACACCATATTATCAGTCTCAGAGTCATTCTGTGCACTTGGCGAACTTTACTTAGGCCCCAGAGTACAGCTCTCACCATGTAATTAAAGCACACATTCTATGACAGGTTGTTGAACTAAAGATATTGTTCCCTGTCCTTTGAACTTCCTGTGGCGCTTAAACTATTCACATGGCCAGCTCAGATTTAAAAAGAAACAGCGATGTGCATTCCATCTGGACGGTGAAAAATGTTACGCAGCTTAGAGTTAGAGTTAGAGTTAGAGTTAAATTGAGCCCAGGTATTGATAGGTACTTTCTTGAAGTTCATTTTATTACTTCCTTCTCAAGAGAGAGAAGGAAGACAGGCAGGAATGAAAGCAGGCAGGCAGCGAGAGGAGGAAGCAGCGTTTTTTATTTAGTGTTTGTTTCATTTTGGTTTTATACACCTGCTCTGGGTTACAAACCCAGTCCTTGGGCTTGGCATGGTCTGCACACCAGAATCTCAGACATCTGAGTCACCAGGGCCACTTCCTTCTCTTTAATTTTATTGCAAACATGGAGCCTGGGAGAGGGAAAGACAACAACTTTTGAGAATTGGGAAACATTTTGAAACAGTTATTCCTCAACCTCAAGAGCTCTCTGGCTAAGCTGTGGTGTACTGGGCTGGTGACAGGCTGACATGTCCCTTATCACCAGTGAAATGTTTAATGCTAGTAAGAAGAAAAGAAAATATAACTGGAAGTCTTCCCCAAATCAGCCGATGGCATGAAAAATCTTTCCGGTCACACTTGCTATAGAGATGGCCTTCGTGCTGCCCTGTGGGAGCTAATTCCAGAGCTCCAGGCACTGCAGGGAGGAAAGGGGAGTCCTCATTGGAGAGATGGGAAGGCACTTTCCAAGTATTCCTGAATACACTGGATTCCTTTCAGCCCTTGGAGAAATAGAGGCCAGACTCTTAGCATCTCCCTCCTTTGGCCTGATTCCTTCCCATGAATACAGCCATTAAAATGGGGGCCCTGGAGACAGGCCGGACCTACTTGAACAGCCCCAGTCAGCCACTCCCCGTGACAGGTTAGGGTCCCTTGAATCAGGGAGGCTGGTGTTTCCAGCTGAGAATCAGTTGTGTGGTTGTTGAAGGCCTGTGCTCTCATCCATTGTCGGACACCGGACGATCACGACATTCATTTGCGGCGCCATCTGTTTTCCTGGGTCTTGTTCTCCCCCACCAAACCTGCAGCCCTGTCTTCAGTTTGCTTTATTTATTGATAAAGTTGAAGAGACTGGACATGTATCGTGTAACCCGATCTCCACCAAGCTGTTATTCTCTCTGCTTGTTAAATGTGAAGACTTCCCAAGCCTGGTTATGCATTGTTGTCAGAAAAATGTTTGCGGTCAGTAGGCCGTCCCAAGAAGACGGCTGATGTTTGAAGTCAGCGCCACATTGGAGCATTCATAAATAATGCGGTAGCTTGTCACACAGTTACCACATGAGCTCTCTTTCCCCAAGTCAAACCGAGATACGGGCCCCCGTGGTGGTGCAGTGTGGGATGAGGCGGGCGGGAGGAGTTGAGGAAAGAAAGAACAGCTGGTGCAGGGTCTCTCTGTTTCAGATTCTGCAACTTCCTGGGCACCCACCCCTGAGGGTGTCATGCCAGGCCGGGCTGGAATTTGATAACATCACGGCTTTTTAATTAAAGGCATTGAATAATGAGAGATGAAGATTTACTTACTATGTTTGAATTGAGTCTTTCAGCCAAGACTGTCTTAAATTTTATACATTGCACCTATGGAAATGTCAGTATTATTGAAAAAAAATCAAAATCGTATAGAGGGATAGTTGGAACTTTTCACCAGAGGTCATCGATTAGGGAAGGCGAGAGAGCGCGTGGACTTAGAGGGGTGCTGCTCGCTGTCCTCGGCCAGTGAGAAATTTATGTAGGAGTGTGAAGGTAGTAGCCAACATTGTGTAGATGACCAAATTCTGTAATATTTGAAATATTGGTGATATTCTCGTTTCCCATTTAAGTGAAAAGTTGAGCTCTTAAAAGGAATAACAAGCCCTGTTGTCATGCTTCATAGCATCGTTTCTTCAGTGTTGAAACACGCACGCCCACCCCTTCTAAAAAAGGTTTTTGGCACAGTTCTCCTTGTCTTCCCTTCCCTCAAGTCCATGGTTCAGTGACCCAAGTATGCCAGCCAGAGGGGAAGGCAGCAGTTTCCCCAGGCGCCCAGAGGCCCGGGTGGTGGCCACGTGTAAATGCAGGACAGCCCTGTGACGGGCGGATTACAGGTGGCAGGGAAAGAGGGAGGACATCAGCGGACTGATGGGGTGGTGGGTGGGGGACTTTGGGAGCAGGGAGCCCTGAGTCAGCCTACAGGATGAACGTGCACTTGCTGGCAGGTGGGTTGGATTATAGGACCGCTGATCAGAGACATGGAGACACGGAGATGGGGAGCTTCCCAGAGCAGACAGAGGCATGGGCAGGGGCGGGTGCAGGGACCTGCTGTGAGTGTGTGCAGGAGCCCCAGCAGAGCCAGCCTGCAGGTGGCGTGCACCCCACTGTTGAAGACTGTAGTCCAGGAGGACAGTCACTTGTGGGCTTTGGGGACTCCCCGGGGTGCTGTGAGGAGGCGGTTGTAGTGCATGCAGATTTGGGAATGTTGTGACCTTTGACCTTGAGTGCAAGCGGGCAGAAGGTGAGGACTAATGGATCTACTCTTTGAGAGGATTGCGGGGAGGCGGAGAGGATTCCTCCTGCATGCCACCCCACGGATGGGTAGAGGCACGACTGGGCCACTGGGCCACAGAGCAGAAGAGAGCAGTACCTCAGAGTCCACGCCTGCCCCCAGACTTACAGAAGTCACCTCTGTCAACTGCTGGCCCCTTCCTGAGGCCTGCCCCCAGATGGCCACATCTAGCACACTGGGACTAGTGCCAGGGCTGAAGGCATGCTGGCGCCTCCCTCAGGGCAGGGAGAAATGGATTGGTGTGACTGGCTTGGGTTTCCAGACTGTCCCTGTAAATTTACAATCTAATTGCCCAATTCGGGGCTTTCATATTCCTGGTGGTCGGTAAACGGATGCCTCAGGGGAGTCTGTCCCAGCCTTTCTGGATGGATGCTGGTATTTTGCACAGCACAGGAGCCTGCGAAAGAGCCATAAAACACGTGCTCCCTCCCTCCTGCTGGTGCCTCATGCACTTCATTAGGAAAGGGGACAGGGTCAGAGGCTCCTCCTAAATCCTGCTGTGAGCGCCTCTGCCTGGCATCCTGTGAGAGACTGAACCAGGGTCATCTCTGTGACTTTCCCATTTGCCAGCTTAGGGGAATGCCTTCATAGTGTGATTTAAGATTCATGACGAAAAAAGTCGCTCTTAAAAAGAGTCGAATACATTAGAGAGTACCTTGCTGTGTACCTTAATCATCCCAGCGAGGTGCTGACATCATGAGCACGTCAGTGATATCTGTCTCCACCCTGCGTGTGGCTGGCTTGCGAACTCTCCAGGTGCGTGTCCCGCGCTGTAACTCATTCCTTGTTACCAGTCTTGCCTCTGTGACGTGGGATATAGAGCGTCTTGGCAGGCGAAGACAGAGTGTCCTCATGGCCGTGCTGTGGACCTCAGTGTCCTCTGCAGAGTCACCCCTCACCCCACCCCTGGCCAGGGCCCCCGTAGGCAGCACGGGAACAAAGGAACCAGACTTGTCTTCAGGAACAATTTTCCTGTTTTTCTTTTTGAGAGTTCTCATGCAGGCTTGATGGCTGCAAGAATGATCTTCGAGTCCTCTTTAGTGCCCGTGGGGGTGGGAAGCTTGCTGGCCCCCAAAGGCCATTACGGGCTTCGCTGTGATTTAGCACCTGCCAGCCCATCCGCGGCCATCTGGCCTCTGTCATCGCCGCTGCTTTCCTGCACAGGCCTCTTGTTATAGCCGCTCTCCCACACCCCACTCACCATATGCATAGTTCTAAATGCAAGTGTGCTTGAGCACGTGCACGTGGGCTTAGACAGAAGCCATTTCTGTAGCACCTTGTGCTGGCGTTGACAGGGTCAGGCGAGCGCTCTCGTGTTTCAGATTTGAGTGGCACTTAGCACTGGCCCCACAGTCCTTGGGAGCTGTTTGGCATTTCTGCCTCGTGCCCAGCACACCCCTTCACTGGAGGGTGCCTGCATTCTCCTTCATTAAAGATTCCTGGGTGGTGGAGTAGTGGTTAGGTCAGTTGCCTCTAAAGTTGCAAGCCATGTATCCCTGGGTTCGAGTCCCAGGTATGGGGGAAACCACCAGTGCCAACAGCTAAATGGCAGTCAAATAGACATGTTTCTTCTTCCTCTCTCTTCCTGCCTGTCTTCCTGCTTGCCTTTATTCCTGCCTGCACCTTTCCTTTAAAAACATAATAAATAAAGATTCCCAGTTGGTTCTTGTGGATGGAGGATGGAACCACTGGTTTCCAGTTTGTCTCCAGAGTTAGGAGCCTTCTCAGGCAGAGAGGTGAGGAGAGAAAGAAAAGCAGAAACTAAGTTAGAGAAAGGAGTTTGCTAAGGATGTTTATGTGGGACTTTTTCCTCTTGTTTCTGAAGGGTGTCTCACTTGAACAGTAAACATCTTTCTCCCAGACCCCTTCCATGCTCTAGCCATCTCCTCCCGGCATGCCCTCTTCCATGCAGCCTGAAGGGTCCAGCTCAGGACAGCCTTCTAGAAATCTACCTTCCCAGATCTAGGTCAGTGCCCCCAAATTGCCTCCAGAGCATCATTGTCCCTTCTGGAACTCTCGGTGTCCCCGTATCTTTCAGAGCTATTCAGTTGGCATATTCTGGATATGTGAGGGTCAGCGGAGAGCATTTTCTGGATGATCAGTGCTCCTTCCACAACCCCGTCTTCCTGAAGACCGTGACACCATTTTCCCTTGGTAGCCACATGTCGCTGTTCGTGGTGCATAAGGAAGGCAGTATATTTTGGGCATTCTTATAATTTTGTGATGAGTTTGCTGTTCGTTTGTAGTCTGTTTCTAATCTGGCTCATTAGGAATTAGCAAATTTGTCTCGTGCTCAAAATAGATTCTATTGCCAGGATTTCACGCCAAATTCTAACTGCAGATATGCTGTGAATTTTTCTATTTCCTAATACTTTTTTTCCCTTTCTGATTCTATAGCCTCTGTGCTATTTGGGGAGAAAATCCACAAATCCAAAGCTTTCCAAGGACACATTGTACAGCCTGTCCTTCAGAACTAGCGAGGTGCTCTGATGAAAAGGTTCCTCCTTCACATTCACTCAGTATCAGTGTTAAATCTGAATATTATTCCAGGTGGTCCCCAGTCCAGGTGCTTCTTCCTCTGTAGCCATTTACTCTTGGCAGGCAGGGTGCAGACTTGAGCTGTTGTCTAGACCAGGCAGAAAGATCTGTGTGATCTCTGTTTTCTTAGGTGGAAAATGTGGAATTAGGGTAGAGAGTCCCTAGTCTTCCATGCAGCTAATGTCTACCACCGTGGGACTCTGGTCTCTTCTTGCTCAAGAAATTCTCCTAAATAGTTGAGTACCATCCTCCTATCAGCTTCTACTACTACCCAGATCTTCTTTTAGTAAGCGAAATAGCTCTAATTCCTTCACATTTTAGAGATTTGAGAAATGCCTTCAACCACCCACTCCACCGCCCCAGGGGCCTGTGTTCACTGAAGTGTCTTACCTGGGGCTGGGTTCCCTTTGTCACACTGTGTGACCATCCGCTGCAGTTAGTGCCAGTGCAGAGCATAGGGCTGCTGTTGCCCTACCTTGTTAGTAAGTAAATTAAGTGGTTCAGAAAAGCACTTACCACAGGGGCTGGCAGTTAGAAAGCACTCATTAAATGCTCATTTCTGGATGCTGCTGTGCATTAGCTTAGGCAAAAAAGTTCACTGTGCTGGGAGCCTGACTGAAGGGTCTGTGGGCCTTGTGTTTACTCCCATTATTGGGTCACAAGGACACAGAGGTAGTTTGGGGGTCTCCAGGGGAGGCAGCCAGCATGGTCGCATGGTATCTGGAGCATGACGGCCTCAGCTGACCCTGTCCCCTCCTGGAGTGGGGAGTTCCTGCTCACGGTGCCGCAGAGGGAGATCTCTGCAGACATAGTGTCTGGAATTTCTGCTTAGACAGGTTTGGAAGTGTCAGTGACAGCTCCATGTGTTCCGTTGAGCTTGGCTGACGATGGCTAAACAACCTTAATGAGTTTGTAGGCCAGCAGCAAAGCAGCAGACCGGGTCAGGATGGAAGCTCTGGGCTCAATACCTCAGGTGGGAGGTGGTTGAGCTCAGGGTGGATTGGAGCAGAAGAGGGGCACTGACCCTATGCCCACTCCCACATCTGAATGCTTCTGAGAATGGAGAGCTGGAGGAATTGACTGGTCCAGATATAGGGTCCCCTCTTCTGATTTGGTTTTCCCAACTCCAGAGGGTTCAGATAGGGGAATCCAGGACATCCAACCCAAGAGCTGTAGACTTACCTGGGCAAGAACTGTAGACTCACCTGGACATATTCCTTTCCTTGAAGGCACCTGGTTGTCTATCCATCTTGCTGATATTGGGGGTCCAATGGTAGGAAGGCCTCTTGGTTGTGCACAGAAGCTTGTGGAACCCCAGGAAAGCCCATGGGAGGCTTGGTCATGTGCCCCTCCAACTGACTCATTACTTGGCATCGGTGGGGAGAGTTGCTTGCCAGCTTGCCCTATCCCTTCTCTAGTTTTGCTTCAGGGCAGGGTCTTGTTGATACTCCTGAAGTTAGGAGCCTTCAGGAGCCCTGGTGACTTGCAGCTCCCTTGGGACTTACTTGGGAAAGAGAAGTAGAAGATCGTGATAACTTAAATGAGAAAGGGTGGTCTACATTTTTGGGGACAGGTAAAAGTCAGTGGTTGAAAGATAAAACCAGCAATTAAAAAAAATGTTGATTGTAGCAAAGGGCACAATTTCATTTTTAAAAATAGCAGCAGAGAATTCTATTGTATATATGTGCCACAGCTTCTTCATCCATCATCTGTTGATGGGCAGTTAGGTTGTCTCCTTGTCTCAGCTATTGTGAACTGTGCTGCTATGAATATAGAAGTGCAGATATTTTCTTGATTAGAGATTTTGTGTCCTCTGGGTGTATGCCTGGGAGTGGGACTGCTGGATCAAATGGTAAATCCATCTTTATTCCAATTTGGATGGAACTGGAGGGGATCGCATTGAGCGAAATATGTCAGAAAGAAAAAGAAATACAGGATAGTTTCACTCGTATGTGGAATATAATGAAATGAAACAAATGAACATATTAATTCCAACAGAACCAGCAGGACTCAGGGCTGGTTATTGGGTGGGGAGAGGGGGTGATGGGAAAAGGCGGTGGTAAGGGGCACTGGAACTCTGGTGGAGGGCGTGGTGTGAATATAGACTGAGATGCAATTTCAGTATCCTAAATGGAATTTAGCATTGTGAACTAAAGAAATGTTAAATATTACTATAAAAAATAAAGAAAATACAAGCTGAATGAAGAGGTGTTGGGGAAAAAAAAGATGTTGAATGTTTTATTGCAAAATATGTACTGCTATATTAGTGGTTTCTCTTCTTTTTGAATCCACTAAAACTGTTCTGTCTGTTGTGATGGCCTCCATTTGCCTTAGAATAGTGTTTTTGAGCATGGGATGAGAGGCTAGGACTGTCCATCTCCCCATACAGTACTGTTGTACATTATTTATAAACATACAAAAGGACAAAAGACACAGAAAGAAGTAACATGTAAGCCACACCGCAAAGACAACGCTCATATTCCTTTTAGGCTCTGTTGCTTTGTTTTTTAAAATGTATTTGAGATAATAATGTTATTTTTTCTGCTTTGAAAATTTTAACAATCTTAAGTATTTTTACATGATCTAAAAAGCTTTTATTAGCATTGTATGGCTGTGTCCCAAACTACCTAACTAATTCCTTCTTGGTGCTTTCACTTACAGTGAACACCTTTCTGTGCTAACCTGTGCTTTATTTTTCAGAGTTTCCTTAGAATAAATCCCTAAGGGTGGAGTTACAGGTTTAGAAACTTTGAACATTCCTAAGGCTTTGATCATCCAGGAAGATCATACCAGTTTATATTGATTGGAAGACTCTTTTGTATCTTTGCCACCTTAAATGTCAATATTTTCAAATGAAATCTTTGTTTATTGCCTAGGCAATAGTTGGCATTGCTATTTTCAGTTCTTTAATTCTACTGACTTGAACAACTTCTCTTATGTATTAACTGATCTCCTAGCCTACTTTTCTCAGCATTTTGTATCAGCTGCTTAATAAGCATTACATCTTTGCCTATTTCTGTAAGTTAATATTTTAATACATTTTTTTTAACAAACAGCCCTCACTTTATGTACTTAAATTCTCATCCTCTTCCTGACTAGTTGTTCCATTACTGGGACGCTTAGAAATAAATGCCTTTCACATCTAGAAATCAGGTAAGTACTATTTACTCACATATGATTCTGGTATTTGGTGCGTTTGCTTGACTCCGCATATTTGACTCTTCACCCGTCTGAATTCATTTGGTATTTTTGAGAAGGGAAGATCTAAATTGATTTCCTCCTAATAACCACCCAGCTGTCCAGCTGTCCAGGCCCGGCCATTGGCTATTTCTTCGTTTTTTGGGTATCTGTTTCCTGGTCCTCCCTCCTCCTGGTGGGGCCGTGTGGATGGACTAGCTTTCTTGATGGCCTCTTTGAGAACAGTGGAGCTCCTGTTTCGCAGCTTCTTCCCGTGTCCGCTCATACATCTCATAGTTACACTCTTCATTGCTGTGTGAGGGTAGAGTGAGGGTAGAGTGCTGTCATGGGGCAGAGTGAGTAGCAAGGCCACCAGCATGTTACCTGTCCCTGCGGGTACTTTACTTCCAGCTCTTCCCCCTGGGCCCCACCCAGGGAACATTTGAGTCCAAATGATGCTGCCTCTTGTTTGAAGAGATCACTGAACAATGTGCCAGTGTTGCCATTTTGTAAAGGAAAGGTGCAGGCAGGAATGAAGGCAAGTAGGCAGGCAGGCGGGCGGGAAGAGAGAGGAGGAGGAAGCATTTTATTTTGTTTTCACTTTAGTTGTTCCCATTACTGGTTTCCACCCAGACTTGGGACTCCAAGCCTGGGGTATGTGGCCTATGCTCCTTTAGAGGCGACTGACCCTATCACTACTCCAACAGGGTGCACCAAACCTATTCGTCCTAGCTCCTGTGACGCTCAAATGAGACAAAGTTATTTGAGAGTGTTTTGAATCATCTCAGTGTTAAATAATGGAATGTTTAGAGAACTTAAAAGTATTATATTAAATTCAGTCTTAAGTCTCTGGTCTTTAGGATGCACCAGTTTTATTACCTCTAAGAAAAAATTTCAAAAACGATGACAAAATATCCTACTATCAAATCTAAGGCTGCTCTCCATTTCAGCCATGTTGCGATGGAAAGATGACGTTTGGTGTTTGGATGAGAAACATGGTAAGAAATGCGGTCACAGTGTCGTGGCCGCAGATGTGGGTGCTGAGGGCGTGTGTAAGTGTTGCAGAGGAGGCCAGTTGTTGATACAGCCCTGTTTTGTTCTTTAATACAGAATCTTCGTTTTGGACTGATTCCTGAGGCTCGTTTTTTCCTCTTTGCAATTTCGCTTTGTGATGCTTGTCTTAGAGAAGAGAATGTTCTCCTGATTTCTTTATCTCATTTCCATTGTGCTGACAGAGAAACTGAATTCAGCCCAGGTGCCTTCCACTTTTCTTTGAATTGTCAGACACAGGCCACAGGAGCCATTAGCATCTGCCTTCCACAGAAGTCTGGCAGGCAGGTGGAGGCTCTTAAGGACCTGTGTGCCACGCCCTTCCTCCTGCCCCCGGCAGAATTGGGGCGGGCAGTCTGGCGGACTTGGCCTTGTCTCAGGTAACATGAAGATGAGAAGACTTCCTGGGATTGCTGTCAGAAGATGTACACGGTCTGACTAAAGCACAGGCAGTGTTTCCTGGGTGCACAGTGGGTACTTCGTGAACATCGCTTTTCTTCTTGTTTCTCTTGGGAATTGGAAGGTGACATCACTGTATGGCAGATTAAGTTTTCAGTCTTTCGGTAGCGTATTAGAGTAACTATGCTTGAACCGGCACTTTTTTTTTTTTTTTTTTTTTCCACCCCCAGCATTGGGTCTCCAACCTGGGTCCTAGGCTTTACATGGCCTGTTCCTAGTAGTCTTAGCTGCCTGAGCCACAAGAGTGCACTGGGCACATACTTTTTTTTTTAATATAATTTTTTATTATAGTAACTATTCTATACATTACAATAACATCTATGTATAGATTCCCCATTCCTCAGATACATGTCAACACACCCTGCCCTCCACCAAATCACCAAGTGTCTTCCCCATTGTCCAGTGGACTCTGCCACCATTTACCCCCTCTCCCTCATTCCCTTTCAGTAACCTCAGTTCTGCTGCAAATGTTCAAGGGCTGGTTTTGTTTCATCTGTTCTTTTGTCTATTCACATTCCACCTATGAGCGAGGTTATCTGCTATCTCTCTTCTTTTGACTTGTTTCATTTAACATCATCCCCTTTAGTTCTATCCATGTTGATTCAAATGACAGGGTTTCTTCTCCTAAGGACTGGGGCGCATATTTTTGGATGCCTTATTGGAACACACCACTGCGTTTGGAAAAATGCATTTGCTTCTTGTCTTACTGCTTCTTTAGCAGGCATGTCAGGGAGGCAGTTCCTGGAGTTCCATTTTGCAGGAGACCTAACTGTCATTTAGTGGTTCCAAGGTCATTCAGTAAGAAGACCCTGCCATAGAGGTCCAAGAATGGTGGGGGTGGGGTGGGGGCGTACCTTGTTTCCTGAGTGGTTGAACTGTTTTCTGTACTTAACTGAGCATTTCTGAATTTGCTTATACCTACAAGGTCCGTCTGTCCTGTGTTATCTTCCTGGTGTGATTTCTAGCCCAGTGTGACCTCCTGGCCACCTCCTGACCCAGATCCACAGTGTTCCCATCGGAATACCTCCGTCCCTAAAGACGAAGGTGTTTTCTTCAGATCCAGACACTCCTTCTAGAGTAACTCCAGAACTAATGGGCCAGTGCTTTCCTTGGATTTATTAGAGTCTCAAACCACTGCTTGTTTGTTGCCTCGCAGGGCATGGAACTAAGGGGAGTGGGAGGAGGTTCCTGAGAGTGACATTTTACAGGAAACTTAGATGTATTTTGCAGGTCCAAGGTCGTTAGCAAAAACATGTTGAAATAACCCTAAGACCAAAGAGCCTGCCTCTGCTTGCTGTCCCGGCAGGCTTCGCTCACTGTGTGGGTGGGGAAGTGAGCGAGAGAGACAGGTAGACTGGCGACTTGGGGGTGAGAGCAGTGTCCAGCACTCAGCGTGTTGTTCCTGATTGAGGCTACACACAGTCCCCAGCATCTCCTGGTTTGACAGACTTTCCGAATTGACGATGGTGTAAATGTGATACCCATTCAGTGGAAACCCTGCTCTTTTGAATTTTGAGCTTTTCCTGTGCTAGTTGACCAGAGAGGTTTCAGTCCTCTCTCATGACGCCGAGCAGCAGCAGTGAGCCTCAGAGCCTCAGCACCGCTGGCCACGCAGTTGCGAAGTAAAGAGATGTCTCGGTGTGCTGTCGTGGCAGTGCTTGAATGTTGCGTTCTATGCCTTTGCATCCTTTGGTGTCTGTAACGGTGGCTAAAGGAAGTGTTGTGAGCACGTGTAAGGTTGGCAGGCAGAGCGACGATGTTTCGTAGGTCGGGTGTATTAAATGCACTTTCTGTTTTTGATATTTTCAACTTACAGTGGGTTCATCAAGATGTAACCTTATTGTAAATCAAGGAAGGTCTGTGTTTCCTTGAGATGAAAGGCTTACCCAGAAGGAACTTAGGTTTTTCACCCCGTTTCCTTGGGGAGCAGCCTTCCTGTGTGGGGCCTGCCGAAGGTTTGACTTGCTGGAGTCAGATCGAGCTGTTCATTGCACAGGAATGGTTGCTGCAGGGGCTCTGTGGATGGGTGGTCCTGTGGTCTGTCGCTGCCCAGGGGCTCTGCTGTGCAGCAGAGTGTGGGCTGGGATCTGTGCTCATGCTGCAGCTTGGAAGGATGTCACCAGGAGTCGAGCCTCATTCTGATGGCACTCCGTGGTCCAGCATATGTCACCCAGCACTGTCACCCAGAAGATGCACTTGGTCAGGTGTTGAGACTGGGAAGTGGGTCTTGTGTCTGCTGCTGTTGGGGAGGGTGTTTGCTGGTGACCCCCTGGTGGGCTGCCAGCCCAGGCCTTTCCAACAGGAGGAAGACTGACTTTCCTCCAGGGCTCAGGGGTGGATGTGAGTTACTTTTTGCAGAAGGGCTGTGGCTGTTCACTTATGACTTATTTGCTTATTACTTTTCCTGGTTCCCTCCCTAACTGGGTGACCTCAGCACAGACCCCAGCGTCTCTCCACAGTCACAGGTATTTGCCAGGCTTTCTGGATGTGGCCAGCTCTAGACTGTAACCCACTTCACTGAACACATTGAACAGAGGAAAAATTAGAGATAAACTAGGATTGGGTTTGGAATCAATGCTGGTTATGTGTAGTTCAGCTTTTATTTTCTTTCATTAATGAAAATTGAAAACATTCTTCTTTGACGTCCATTGACTTAATGCAAGGCTTTAAATGAGGTTATTATTCCCTAGCTTTTTAGTTTGGATCTGTTTTGCAGGTGGCTGTGCCTCATTCTCATCCCTCATGCATCCTTTTTACCTTTTTCTCCTTGGCTTTTGTTAAGTGATAGCTTGATAGAAAAAAAACAACACAGCACCTGCTTGTCACCAGGCATCTTTCGTTCTCTGATTGTAGCCCTCCCTGCCTATCAGTGGGTGACCGAATACCCAATGGGGACAGAACTTCGCTGTCTTTCTCATATCCGTTCCCAAGGGATCCATTGTCAAACCAACTAGAAACTTCTGGCTTTTTTTTTTTTTTTAAGGAAGGGTGCAGTCAAGAATGAAGGTGTGCAGGCAGTAGGCAGAGACAATGAAGAAGCATTTTATTTATTTTTTCATCTGGTTGTTCCTGACCCCCGACCCCAGGATGTAAACCTAGCTCCTTGGGATGTCTGTGGACTGTACTCCCTTCCAGAGGCATCTGACCTAATTGCTGCTCCACAGGCAACTTCTGGCTTTTTCTAGTTTCTATTTAGCCTGGCCAGTTACTTCTCTGAGTTTCCATTTCCTCCCTTTGTAAAATAGGTGGATTTATCCCCATCTCAGAGATTTCATATTTATATTTAAATAAGGAAATGTAGGTGAGAACACAATTATTGTGAAATCTAAAGAATCATGAAGCTTGAGTTTTTTTTCTTCCCTGTGTTTGTTCTTCTTGATAAGTTTCATCTATTGTGTTTACTTTCCCTGCCCACCTCGGAACTGTATGGGCCCTTGTCTGGGCTAAGAGAACTGGATTCTAGATCCTGGCTTCTGCCTTCAGCTGTGTCCACTTCTGCCCTGAGAGGGAAGGATGATTTTTTTCTGCACGCCGAAGAGATTAATTTACTAACCCCAACACTGGATGGCCTGGAAGCAGGTATGAAAAATCCATTAGCATCAAGGAAAACTGGAATAAACATATCACATATTAAAATTAAATAGCATCAAAAGAGCCAGGTGTGGCATCACCTGGTGGAATAGTAGTTAGGTCACCCCTCTCTGAAAGAGTGCAGTCCACATACATCCCAAGGGCCTGGGTTCCTATCCCAGGTCCAGTGGGAGCAATCAATGTCAACAACTAAATAAAAATAAAATAAAAAGTATCTTCCTCCTCTTTTCCTGTCTTCCTACGTACTCACCTTCAGTTCTACCTTTACCTTAAAAAAAAAAAAAAAAAATCATGTCAGGTGTATCAGAGTTTCCCTTTCCCTTGGAGTAAGAGGACTTTGGACGCATGCTCTTCAGGGCTGGGAGGCTTTGAGATGACTGATTCTTTTTCTCTTAATTGCTAATAGGTGTACCGTTGGGTCATTTTGTGGGATTTCACCCTTCACAGCATTTACAGAGGGAAATAGAGCAAAAATAAAAAGTTTTGGCTTTGGGGTAGACTGGCTGTCGTCACTTACTGCCTTCCTCCAGTGCTGAGTCATCTTCAGGCTGAGAAATGTGCGAACACCTGGCCTGAGTGCCTGAGGTCCTGCTGAAAACTCTCCTTTTTCTTCCTTTTCTGCTGGCAACTTGCTCAGCCTACTAGTCAGCCCAGATCAGGTAGAATTGTGAGAAAATTACCACCTTACAAAGAATAGTGTAAGAATAAGGACATTCATTGTATTGTTTTTTGCTTTTTACACACACTTCTGGGAGTAACAAGCAAAGCTCTGAGCTCAGTAATTTGCCGGGCCTGGCTGAGTAAGGAGGCAAGGTAGGATCACAGTATCATTCAAAAAATTCTGTCTTGGGCTTTCTGCTACATTTTGGGGGTCTTTCTGGAGAATCGTTTGCTTTGGGTTAGGGTGGAAAGAATGTCCTTGGTGATGAGACTTTTTTTTAAGCTTCAAGCAGCTTTTTGTTGCCGGGAGGGCTGGTCATTCAGTAGGTTCACAAACTCAGTGGCTCACCCTAGGAGGGCCACGCCATAGCCCGGTCCCCAGAAGCGGTGCGTGCCTTGCGCCTGGCTGCTGTGTGCCTCCTGCAGCCAGATGGAGCCAGCTGCCACCTCCCCTCCACTGTGGGGCTTCTCTGCTCTGCAGGCCACCCTTCCCATAGGGCCAGCCTGTCAACAACCACGGGGACAGGGAGGGGGCTGACCCCTGGTCAGCAGACCCACTGAAGTGTGGCTAAAGGTGGGTTTTGATGTCTGCATGGTTTCTCCCTGCCATCTCAGAGCCTTATATTTGGGGACAGCCAAGAGTTAACAGCCGGCTCTGCCAGGTGGTACATAAATTAATAGTATGGCCAGGAGGTTTGGCCAGGAACTCCTATTCTATTTCTGCCCCCCACTGTCACCTGGTTCTGCCACCTGCACTGTGTTCTTGCTTCTCTCCACTGCCTCGTCTCTGTCCAGCAGTGCCGGCGGGGGATTTGGCCTCTGTCTGCCCAAGTGGCCGGAACACAGCGGCTGGTAACTTGGCGGCTGGTAACTCGCCTTTGAAGCCGCCTCGCCTGCCTGTTGCTATAGAAATTCAGACTCAGCGAAGCACTCAAGAAAATTTGTCATTTCTTCAGCCTAGATTTCCTAGAGTGGCTTCCTGCAAATGTATTATAATTTCTTTCCTTTTCCTCCAACGACTGATTCTGTGTCAGTGTTTAGATACCATCTTGTTTATGCACTGTCCCTTTGGACTCCACCAGCCTTTTCCTGAAGGAGAGGCTTGTGTGCACCTCTGTGGTAACTGAATTGTCTAAATCATTTAGTGCAATACCAGATAAGGTGACTCCTGGTAGTATGTGCCTTTATACAATCTGCTTTACCCAGTGTTTAAATTTATTCAGCGGATCCCCTGTCTGATCACCAAATGATGGGTGTTAAAGGGGAGAAACAATAAGCCTTCTGCTTTCCGGTCTTGAAAGGACTCTATCCTTATAGGCCTCTGTCTGGTTTTGTGTCATCATGGAAAAATTTCAGCATTCCTTATAAATGCGTCTACTTTGGAGCAAACTACAAACTTAAACAAGAATGTGTAACTATATGGATGAGGATTCTTGGAAATATTCTAGGTGATCTGTTTTTCCAGGGGTAGCGGAGCACATGGAATTAGGTGGCCTTCAGCTGGTAGGAGTGGCTGTGTTTTGGAAGTGTTAGCAAATCTCTCTACAGCGGGCCCGGGAGTTGTAATGTTACAGCTGAAAGAAGAGAACTTACCACCGTTTAAGGCAGCCACAGCCTTTGGGTCTGCACAGTCTGTTTAGACCTTGACTCTGCCCCTTACTTTGCTTTTAAAAAAAAAATGTTTTAAATTATAGTAAAATATATTTGTCATCTTCACCATTTCAAGTGTATAATTGAGTGGCATTAAAAACACTCAGGTTGTTGTGTAAGTTTCGCTGCCACCCACCGCCAGAAGTTTTTCATCTTCCCGAACTAAAACTGTGTCCCCACTAAACACTCACTCCTTACATCCTCCCAGCTCCTGGTAACTGCACTTCTCCTTTTTCACTCTGGGGCTCTCATATCCGTGGAATCATAGGATATCTTGTCCCTTCGTGACTGACTGACTTCAGTTGGTCTAATGTTAGAAAGTCCTTCTCTTTTGAAGGCCGAGTAGCTTTCCTGTTGAGAGACTTGTCACCTTTGGGGTAGCGTGAGTAGAACGGACATGTGCGTCGGTGGACGGATATCTGCTCGTGCCGTTTCTCTTGGGTGTGCACGCAAGCGGGGCGGCTGGGTCCTGGGGTCGTTCTGCTTCTCGTTCTTGGAGGACTCGCTATACTGCTTTTCAGAGTGAGGACACCATTTCTCATTCCTGTCAACAGTATACAAAGGTTCCAAGTTCTCCACATTCTTGCCAATACTTGTTATTTTCTGGGGTGTTTTCAGTAAACTTGACTTTGCATTTTGACCCAAGGTTGTTAAGAGAATGAAATGAGTTCACACATATAAAGGGCTCAGTGCCTCGTAATTACTTTACAGGCCTTGCTAAGCAGCTTGTATCCCATGGAAAAGGAGGCCGACTGCGCTGAAAGGCGCCCTTCCTCCTGTCCCCTCACTTGAGGGGTGACTGCCGCATTGTGATCACCAGGAGGGCCGCGTCTGGAGGCTGGGTGGAGTCAGTCCCCTCTTCCTCCTGTCTCCTAGTGTGGTGGCAGGCTTTCTCTCTCTCCCCTTGTTCTCGACAAGTGATTTCAAAGATGTGCAGAGAGATTTACTTGTTCATCAGTTGATTATTTGGAACTTGGGATATCGTTGCACTTGTGTTTGTGTCCATCAGTCTGTCCTGGAAAGTCATTCACTGTTCAACAGAGGCTGGACGGTGTGAAGCAGCTCTGCGGAGGCCAGGTTGAGGGCAGAGAAGAAAAGGCAGAGGCAGCGGAAGCACGTGTGATGAGGGGACTTAAGACCGTGGCTCCGGGAGCTGTGAACAGGAGAAGCAGCCTCTCGGTCCGCTCACCGGCTTTCCACAGCTCCAAGCACTCCTGCATCTGCACTGCCATCACACAGGGTCTTAGGAAACCCCCTGTGTTCCTTGAAGTGACACTTAACTAAGCAATCATTGGCGGGGAGGGACCCTGGGTGGCCTCCCTCTGCTGGAGGCTCTGTGGTCCCTGGTGAAGGACATAGAGACTGGAGTCAAACGTGAGTTTATATTCAACTCTGCCGCCGTCTGACAGGTTCTGTGGCACAGCCGTTACAATATGATCAGAGATACAGAGGGATGCTGTCCATCTGTTGCAGCAGCAGCAGCAGGGATGAAATGCAGAAAGCAGGTCGTTAGGCGCCAGGGAAGCAGGAGCATTGTGAGTGCCTTCAGGTGAAGTGTGATACTTGCAGAAGAGATCAAGGAGAAAGAAAGCCCTTCCAGCCTGTCCTGGACGCGTGCCCGCCCCCCCCACCCCGTGGGTGCCGCACACACCCGGCTTTCCCCAGATACTGTTTTCACATGGGAAAGTGTCAGCTCGTTGATGTTCTCTCCAGCCTCTGGAGCCGGTTCCGATTACTCGGAGGGTGTCGTGTCTGCCTTTCTCTGTGGCACAGCGTGCATGACGTCTGTAGGCGGTCAAGACTTTCTGGCTGCGTCTTTCAGTCAGTAAAGGGTGCCTTTTGTTTCTCCTGGGTGATGTTGCTCCTGTCATTTGGGCATTTGGCAGAGACTGAGAGTTTCGTTTTTAATGACTTTAATTGCTAACCTTTAAATCTTCATCAGTTTAAAAATAACACCCTTTCAAACAGGGGTGGTACTTTATAAAACACTAGAATCCTGCCTCTGAAATCTGCTGAAATGCTCTCTGCTGACAAAAGCACCACCTGGGAGTGCTTTCCGCCTGTGTCTGCAGCCAGGAGGGTGTGAAAGCAGATCTGGGACAGTGTTTTGACCTAGATCGTGATGTAGAGCAGGTCAGGGGAGTAGAAGTCACTGTGCTGCGTTGGAGCCACATTTCAGAGACGGCCAGTCACTCTGGGACTCGTTGTTCCCTGTATCTGGAGCGTGCACACAATTTAGTGTCTAGACCGGCGAGCTTTTGAAAGGGAAAGGGGCGGTGGTGTTAATTACACAGGGACAGGAGCTATAGACAAGCACCCTTGGGGTCACTTATCTGTCACCGAATGACCGCATATCCAGTGTCACCCACGGTACCAAGTGGTAAAAGCTCAGAAGAACAGCTGACTGGTGGTCTCTTCCTTACCATCGAAATGATGGCTGTGATTATAGTAAATAATGGACTTTCTGTATTTTTCTCTCTAAATTATTTTTGTTACGAAACTATCCACAGAAGTGAGGCTGTGAACTCCTGCCTATCAACTACCCCCCACCTGCCACCCCCCATCCCACAGCCATCAAAGTTCTGCTGTGTTTATTTTTTCCTGTGTATGCCTCTTGGTGGTGGTGGGAAAGCTGGAGTATCTTCATGAAAATCTCAGGCGACGCTTTTCTTTTTGTGGTGCTGTTTCAAAGCAAGCGTCATTAACCCATGTTTGTATTCTCCCGTGAGGCAGGAGGAGACGGATCCAGCAGACACCAGAGGCCTTGGAAAGAGGGTCTGTGTCTATAGCGTAAGACAGCTTGGAGAGGACATGGGTGGTTCGGGGTGGAGGATATAGTGAACGTTCTGAACTGGTGACTTCCAAACTCACTGGTGAGGGTGGCAGATCAGAGTTTCTCTTTGGCAGTCTTCAGGCCTTCAGGAGAGATCTTAGTGAAGCCAGACTCCTTTTGTTTGTTAACCTACAAAATCAGAGGATTTCGCTGAGGGTCCCAGCGACTCCCTGGAAGTCCCTCCAGAGCCAGGACGTCTGCTCTGCTGTGATGTCCCCGCTCAGTCACTACCTTCTTCTCACTCAGCATCACTGTTACTCAGGGCACCCCTGGTGTTGCTTGCAAACAGGCCAGTTTTGTCCAGACCCATGGGACCATAATCCCTGGGGTGGAGCTCAGAAATCTCATTTTAAGCTCTCCACCCCCCCCGGGCACCCAAAACTTGGGAGTCCCTGATGGTTTGTCTGGAATTCAGGTCTTTTTTCTTTGCATCCTTTAATTCCCTGTGTATCTCCAGTTTCTATTATGTTTTGTTTTTAAAACATTTTGGTGAGAAAAATACAGCCAGGTCAGTGTGTTTTGGCCCATCAGAACCACCTGGGGATCCCTAGGCCCAGCTCTTCAGTTGCCGAGGTTGTGACTCAGGCATTTATTACATGGTTAAAAAAAAGATGGACTCACCACTGGGGACGAAAGACACCCACTCTGTGTAGTGCCAGAGGTGGGCACTATCTCTGACAGGTTCAGGGAACTGGGAGATGTTTCCAGGCCCCCAGTAGGGAACGCAACAGAGCGTCAGCTATCTTTGGGTGGCCATGGTTCTGACTGGACTTGGGAATATTATGTTTGAGACGAGGTCTCTGTAAATGAAATTGCAGGGGACATGGGAGCTAACATTGCTATCTCCTTACCCACTGGCCCTGCCCCTCTGGGTAGTGCTTGTCTTCGGGAGGTTGGCAGCGTGTATCTCATTACCCTGAGAGGAGTAGAGAAGCAAGACTATGGCTTACTCCACGTCTAGTCTCTTCGGACGGGCAGTGGACATGTTTCTAGTGCTTGCCTGTGGAGTTGTGTTGTGATTCTGAGCTCGTGTGCTTGTTCTTCTCGTTGCTCCTTGTTGATCTGTAGCTCCTCCTGTGTCAGCTTGGCTAAGCATAGGTACTTTTCTCCTTCCTCCTCGTGGGTTAGGAAATAAATAGGCAGTCATTGCACTTCTGCTGTTTGGAGTTGGACATGAGAAATTAGTCAAAGGCAGACTGATTCTCTCCCTTTTCATGTAACTCACAACAGAAGCCCGAGAGGGGCTTTGGAATCACAGCTCAACCCCAACTGGCTCTCACCAGTTCATGTGCCATGTGCGATCACCCCTTCTCCAGTGTTTTCCCTTACGAATTTAGTCATTTCTCTGATTCTTCCCTTTGCGAAGAAAAATGTTCCTTTTTTGGTTCAGTGCTAAAGGAGCCCCCCCGCGTAAACAGGCTGCAGTGACGCTTGCTCAGAAAGCCCTCCTGCACCCCATTACCATCAACTATCTCGTGGCCACACGCCCCACACTGGCTGTTACAGGAGTGAGGCGCGAACCCTGTGTTGGGGCTGATGACCAGGAAAGGAAAAGCTTGAGAGCAGATTGTTACAAGCATGTGATCTATAAACCGGAGGGAGGGCCTCTCTGCTGGGGAAGGGATGAAATCATGGGTAGGGGGTCATGCAGAGAGAGCGCTGGCACACAGGGGCGCTGCGGTGGGTTGAGGGTTTGTTCTTGGAAATGTGACTAGTGAGAAGGTGGAGGTGAGAGTCAGGTCGGGCCCATACATGGGTGACTCCTGTAATGTCCTCTAGCCTTCCCAGGTGGGAGGTAGGGTCAGGTGGGCAGGTTGGAGGCAGGGGGCATGAGGAGGGTCTCCCCAGAATTCAGGTGAGAGGGCAGAGGGGCCAGAGCTAGAGAAAGAACAGATGGAGTCTGAAGAACTGGATGGTTGTGAGGTGTTGGGGACAGGAGGGAGGGTGTGGGGCTGCTGACTTGGGGGAGGTGGTCAGTGATGACCGCTGTTTGGAGGAACTGCTTTGTGCTCCTTCCAGAATGCTGCCACCGAGCTGGTAAATACGGAGATTACAGTGAACACCCAGAGACCTTTTCCATTTTCTACTTCAGATTGACCGTGTGGTAAAATGACTTTGTTTTATTAAAAACATTCATTATGGTGAAAACTTCTTGCTCGAAACTGCCCATTTCAGGATGAAGGCATGGCTTTGCCTGTGTGTTCACTTTGCTTGTCTGGGCTCCTGGCAGAAAAGACTGGAGGGCTTCTACGTGCTCCCGTGCAGACTCCTGTGGCTTTTTCCTTCAGGGGTGCTCCTTCCCCTGCCCTCCTCCCTTTCACAGAGCTTCCCTGTCCAGGGAAGAGCCTCGGTTTCCCCTGGTGGGGCTGTGGTGCCCAGCATGCGTCCATGCCAAGTCATGGGGGCTCCCATTGAGCCGTGCTTGGGGCCTGACTGGCCCACCCGAGGCCTTCGTACTAGTGCTCAGGAGCGCGGTCCCAGATCTTCATGACAAGCGCTGCTCCAGGCCTCAGCCCTGTCTGCCTCTGAAACTGTTGCCACATCACTCAGTGACCTCGGGGCATGTGTTGACAGCAGTACCGCAGGTGCCAGCCTCACATACCAGTGTGTTGTGCCCAGCCCCGCCGTTCCTGACCTCCCCTCCCTGTTTTTAGGCTTCGATCTTGAAAGACAGAGCCACTGAGCAGCTTGAGAGATGAGTGGTAGAGGCGGATGAAGGCTGCCCAGGGGAGGCTGGTAAAGAGGACTCTGTGTGCTGAATGACCCCAGGGAGGCCCTGGGGCTGCGAATTGCTTTTCTCCCAGCTGTGAAATCAGAAAACCTGAGACCCAGCAGGGGCCTTCTTTAGATCTGGAGCCCTGCAGCACAGTCTCTGTGGCTGGAGAATCCTCTTCTAACCCTGTGATCTCCTGCCTCCCTGCCCTCCTCGTTGCAGAGATGGCAACCCTCTTGTTTCTAAATGTCTCTTCAGAAGCGGGTGCTGCACGCCGCCCTCAGTTAGGGCCAGTGTGGGCATGTGGGGGTCCTGCCTGGTTTGCAGGACAAGAGAAAATTGAGGATCCTTGTGTTTAGAAGATTGCAAAACCATCTGATTATGTGTGTGTGTCCGTGTGTATGTGCACGAGAGCTCCTGCTGCCGTGTGTCACTGAGGTGGGCTTGAGGTGCGTGGTGGGCTCAGATTATGTCGTTTCATAGCTCATCCTTGTGAATGTGTACAGACGTGCTGAATAATTCTGCGTCCAGAGCAGGAAATCGCTGCCAAGCACTCTTCACTTCTAGAATAGCCTAGTGTGATGGAAAACCCATGAAACCGCCTTTCAGTTGTTCGCGCCTCATTAAGACTTGTCTCTGGAGACTGGCAGAGCCCGCTCTGGGCAGATCTCTGAATGCGTTCAACAGGGCTTCTCCGGTGACCATCAGAGCAATTGATTCTGGCGGGTAGGGTGCCTCTGTGGGCTTCCCACAGATTTGACTTCAGGGCGACTACACATCACGCTTGCCTAATGATGCCATAATGTAGAGTGACAGCCACACGGTGTGCCAGCCCCCAGGATGAGGGTGGCTGTACAGACTGGGGAGCTCTCCCACTGGAGAGCAGCCTGCTTGCTGCCCACTGCGGGGCTTTGCAGGGGGAATCTTCAGCTTGTGTGGCGACTGGGCAGCTGCCCACTGCTGCGTGTGTCTGTGTCTCCATTCCGAGGACACGTTTCTTCCGTACCTCATCACAGGAAGCCTGTGCTCTAACACACATTGAAGAGACTTCATCATGAAATAGAAGGCAATATTCCCTACATCTCCCAAGGTGGCATATTTGCTCCTAGAAACTCATGTTCAGATAAAACACACAAAAATCTCTTTTGAACCTATTTCCGAAAAATGCTTTTAAGAGACTAAAAATAACAGCTGCCACTTCCTCCTTCCTTAGGCTTTGGTTGTGTCAGCAACCTTCCTGGAGAAGACAGTGTCTCCGTTGGAGTTGGAGTTGGGAATCGGGGAGGGATGTGTGTCTTATTTTATTCCGAAAAGAAAGTCTCTTCTCTTCTATTGTAAAAGCTTTTCTTTCTCCCCCTTTATGATGGTTTCAGAGTTATGCATTTTTGGTTTCTGGATTATTATTCTCCCTTGTTTGGACTTGAAGCTCTGTCTGTAATCCAGCCCAGCACCTCTAGATGCTTGCCATGTGTGCCCATCCATTGGCTTGCCCTTACCCTTTCAAGATGGCAGGAGATGCAAGAATGGCCCCTATTTCCTACAGGGATTGCTCTTCGAAATATATCTTGCTGCTCACCTTTGTATACTTTTCTGAAAGCCTGCTGGCCTCTGAGCACAGAGAAATCATCTTTGTCTTTCCTTCCCTGAGGAATCTTTTCTTGGGGGTCTCAAATCAACCTCCTAGAACCGTGATTTAGGGCCACTGTTTACCACTATCGGACGAGACTGGATGCAGCAGGAGTGCTGGGGCGCTAGTACATTTGTCTGACCTCCTCTACCCTAGCTACTTCCTGGAACATAATTTTTCTCTTGGGAAGCTAACTTTTCAGATTTTGCGTGGCCTCCTAGATTGGAGTTTGTAGCTCTGTCAGCATAATGATACAGAGCAGTTGATGATCACCATGGCCTTCTCTGTCTTCTTTCCCTGCTCTTCCCCTCCCTGCAACTTGCTGGGCCTCCAGTTTGTGTTCCTGGAGGGAAGAGCGCTGGGCAGTGTCCCAGCAGAAGCTCACGCCTGCATCTCTCACAGACTGCTGTTTCCATTCAAACAGTGCTGTACCTGTCTTTCAGATCAGGGCAGTGATACTGCTGGGGGTTGGTCATCCACTGAGGTGCCTCCAGGAGGCTAAGGATGATGAGTTGGAAACTGCCTTCAGAGCACATGGCAAGGAGGTATTGCATGGTTCACGTTTCCTTAGTGAAGCACTAAGATGCTGCCTGTCTCTCCAAAATGACCTGGGGAGGAGAATTTCCAATTCCCTAATCTGCTCAGAATTTCCTTCTCCTGGGGTGTCTTCCCTGCTTCGTCCTGCTCCTACCACACAGGCTAAGGAGGGATAGCTCAGCCCCTGGAGTTCCCTGATGTTCTCAGCTACGTGTGAAGAAAGAGAAGATCCTTTGAGGGCTCAGAACAATGGCCTTCCTTTTACTTCTTTGACTCAGCTGGGGTTTGTGACTTGGACATGCAACTGACCCCAGACTGCACCCTTGAATTTGACTCTTCCAAAGACTAAGGTGAGGTTTTTCAAATTCTAAGTTGCAACCCACTAAGTAGATCACAAAACTAATTTAGGAGGATGACATTAATATTTAAAAGAAAAGTGAAATAAAAGAAGAAGCTACTAGAGTATTTACACATAGAAAGAGTAGGTGGTACTTCTGAATCTTATTATAGCTGACCTTGAGCAACGTGCGTTTGCTCTGAGGATCCACTTACATGCACACTTTCTTGTAAACAGTGTAAAATGTCAAACAGTACAGTATTGTAAACATATTTCCTTACGATTTTCTCAGTAACATTTTCTTTGCTAGCTTAACTTTATTAGAAGAATACAGTGTATAATACATGTAATATGCATAATATGTGTTCATCAACTGTTTATGTCCATAGCATGCTTTTAGTAGTTAAGTCTTTGGAGGAGTCAGAGTTCTATGTAGATTTGCAGTTGCTTGGGGTCCGCGCCACTAGCAATTCGGAGTTGTTCAAGAGTCAGCTGTACATCTGTGTGGATGTTTTTTATATATGTATATAGAGACATATATATATGTCTATATATATGTCTATATATACATGTATATATATATGTCTATATACATGTATATACATAGACATATATATATATATATAGACACACATCTGTAGTTTAAGTATGTGTATGCTTGATGTACACATATATATTAAGTGTGTGCATACTATAATACATGCCTATATACATATGTAAATGTATTTTAAAGTATGGGCACTGTGTTGGATCTCTACATCAAACGCATATCTTACTGTGGGTTTTAGCCAAACCCTTTGAAAGCTACTAGGCGAGTGCACTTCAAAGAGAAAAATAAAAAGAGACGTTGTCAGAGACCCAGATAACTTGGCTTATAGAACGTGCTCCTGCTCTGTGGAAATACGATAGGACAAGCGTCACAGTCATCTCCGGGCTTGGTGCACACCGCGGATGGCTGCCCCACAGTCTTCTTGTCTTCAAGGGGCAGGGTCTGATGCCACTGCTCATCCCTACGTCTCCTTGTCCCGGGCTCCCAGGCGCACTCCCAGGAAGACCCCCTGCCCACCTTCCTCTATGTACGCAGGTTCTGCTGCTTTTGCCGCCCCATGTTTTTATTGACTGCTTGTGAGCTTGTGATTGGGGAGAATCGCTCTCATCTTCCTCTGTCTTAGGTTTTCTTGTCTGCCCACTTTGAGTAAAACTTAATAGCTGGCGACTTGACCGAAAGTCCTAAATACACTTAAATGAGATAAAATTAAATGAGGTAATGAAAACAAATAGGCCTCCACTGATCTGCAGTTCTGTCCTTGTGAGGTGCAAGAGTCTCTCAGATCCAGCCAGCACCCCAAAACAGTAGTTCAGGAGGGCCCCTCTCTAACATTTTAAGGAGGTTTTTTTTCTGTTTGAAGCACATGTTGGTGCATCCGGGACAGAAACAAGCCTTGGTCTTCATCTATGCAGTCCTTTTGGAAAAATAGTTCATGGCGAGTATCCAGTGTTGGGCTGGACGCTTTCTGCATTCACCAGTTATCAGTTTCCCAAGGCGCTCCTGTCCCCCAGCCGCCCTGCTTTCTTCTCACAATTCCAGCTCACAGGTCTCAGTTGTGAAAAGTTTCTTTTGTCAGATGCAGTGAGCTTAGCCTGTCTGGCCGTGGCCCTGCTCCCCATCCTGTGAGATGGATTACAGCTATTGTTCTGACTCCCCCAGCCCTCCTGGCACGCCAACAGGCAGGCAGGAGGCCACCCGGCCTCTGGGGCCTCCAGTCGGTGGCCCTTATCATTCACCCCTCTCCCTGCTCGGGGTCTGGGGGAATTGATACATTCATGAAAGCGACCCGTGCCCAGCCCCCTCTCACCAGCTTTTATGCAGATTTCTTGTGTGGGCCTGTCTGCCTGCATGTCTGTCTTAGAAAGACTCAGAAATGGTTTCTTTTTTCACCCATTATTTGGAGAGAATAATATGTCTGTCAGATTAGCTTCTTGGAGGCTTGAAGCTTTGTGAGAAGAGCTTGCATAATCAGTGTCTGTTGAGCTGTTAGGCCAATAACTTGCCCCTGTTGTGCAACGGGGGTGTATATTTAGCACATGTAGAATATTTCACTGTTAAGTCCTATCAGAAGTAAGTTGCTGTATATCCTTGTGGGACCCTTCATCAGGCAGTGGATAAAGTCCTTGCAACATGGACGCTTGGAGATGAACCATAGGCATTTAGCTCCCTGACCTCTGCTCCAGCTTCCTCAGAGCTGATGACACCCACCTTTTTAAAAAACAGCCTGGAATCAGATGGAACATGTGTGCAAAGCCATAGATTGGCCGGAAAACCAGAGATTGAGTGAGAGAGATCTGGGCCTGTCTGTGTCCTCTGCCCTGCCTGTGAAATCTCTGGGAGAGGAGTGTTCCTGTGCCCTCCCCCCAGATGTTGGAGTTCTAACCCCCAGTACTGCAGGACAAGACTGTGTTTAGAAAGAGGGTCTTTGTAGAAATAATCAAGTTAAAATGAGATTATTAGCGTGAGCTGTCTTCCACGATGACCAGAGTCCTTATAAAAATGGGGACATTTGGACACAGCACACACAGGGAGGATGACGTGAAGGGACATGGGGGAAGACTGCCATCTGCAAGCCAAAGAGAAGAAGAATATGGTGGGCTTCACTTCCTTGTCCCCAGTGTCCCGCTGTGACTGACCCACACCCTCATTTCAAGTCCCAAGCACCTTTTATAACTAAGCTAAATACCTTAGCTCTTTCACATACTGGTCCCAAGGAATTACTGCACAACCCAGTGCTCTGAAGATGGTGACCAAATAAACTCTGCAAGCCCGCCTGACAGGAAACAGAAGGGAAGGGACATTGTATAACACAAGTATTTTGAGCCCCTATGTATTTTCTGGACCCACCAAGATGACAGCATACCCGCCTCTGAAATTACTGACCACCAGCTCATTGAAACTGCTGTTCTCCTCTTCCCTCCAAACTCACAAACCCTGAACCCAGGCGCAGGGCTCTCCGCACAGGGAGGGCCTGTCCTCCACACGTTGCTCTTATGCTCATAAGCTATCCCTCTCTCTCTCTCTCTCTCTCTCTCCTATAGCTGATCGCTACAGTAAAAACGTGCCTGAAGAATATTTTGGACTCTGCAATTCCTTTTTGTTCAGGGGTCCAAGAACCCAGAAGTGGGGGTAATTAAAGATTCTAAAGAAGTATAACCTTTTCTAAATTCCTATTGAGTCACACCCCGGCAGAGTAGCAGTTCGGTCAGCCACCTTTCTCTTTCGCAGTCCACTTACATCCCAAGGACCCGAGTTCATGTTCTTGGTCCTGTGAGGAGCCTACCCGACCCTCCCAGTGCCTTCAGAGAGTGCATGTCTCTGTTGACACCTTGATTTTGGACTTCTGCCCTCCAGAATTGTGAAATAATAAATTTCTGTTGTCTAGGCGCCCCAGCTGTGATTCTCTGTTTGGTGGCCCTAGCAAGTTCATTCAGGCAGTGCTTGTCGGTTTATTACAAAGTGACCTTGTGAGTGGTTTTACCATTTTATTTCAAAACCTTTCTAAAGTGAGACCACAGAGTCTTTGCCGGGTGGCACTGTGGTTCGGGGCTTTGATTTCCAAGCATCAGGGCCCCCAGGTGTGCAGCCCTGGCCATCCTTCCTGTAGTTTTCATTGAAGCATTTCCCCAAGTCCCTGAGTCCCCTCCTCAGAGCCCCGCTGGCCGAAGTATCTGTAGACCTTTGCCGTTAGCCTGTTCTTTTTTCTGCAGCTAAACTCCCTTAACATTCTGATCCCTTGCAGTAGGGCTTTATATGTATAACACTGTGGAACAATGACACACAAGTTGGTGTCACCTATTTCTTAGAGCATACTTTCTCCCTTGATTTCAAAACACTTGAAATATCAGAATCATCTGATTCATTTCAATCAGAGCTTCAAATATAGAAGATGAAAAATGAACGTTGGGGAGACAGGTGCTCTGGCCTCAAGTTAAATATCTTGTTTGGAAGATTAGGAACATGAGTTATTTTGAGAATCTTGGATTCTCTAATGAGAGATACATGAAATAATTAGGGAATTGATCAAGTGCAGTGAGAGGCAAGATGTGGCTGTATCACATTATGATTTGGAGACACTCACACAGGAATATTTTGAGCCAAGACCTGAAAGAATGTGGAGAACCCAGTGAGGAATAAATAAAATCATCCTGAGAGCGATCTTACTGTTTATTTAAGGCTGTAAGTTTTATAGTCATTTGACCCTGGTATCAAATGTTGCCTCAGTTTCTTCATTTAAAAGAGGAACCTAACTGGGTCGGGTTTGTGACCTTTAATGGGGACGTATGTGCGTTACTGCGCATGCTACCTGATTATAGTCAATGAGAAAACTACATTATGTCACTTGAGACTTATGAGAGCCACTTAACAAAAAACAGCATTAGTAATACCAAGTACTCGCAAGGCTCTAGAGCAACCGGAACTCTCATAGATTGCTGGTGGAAACAAAATGGTACCACTAGTTTGGAAAACAATTTGGCAGTTTCTTAGAAAGGTCAACATGTGCTCCCATAAAACCCTCTAGTCCCAGTCTTGCTATTTCTGCAAGAGAAATGAACATGTATGAGCTCACGGAATTCATAGCAACTTGAGCTCTGTCTGCCCGCGACTGGACCCCAGGTCACGGTCCCTGAGCTGGGAATGGCCGAGCAAGCTGGCACGCCGTGTGATGGGATGCGTAGTGAGCTGGGGAGCTCCACCGTAGCAGGAGACGCCGCTGATCGACAGCGTGGCTGCATCACAAGGCCGCGTGTGAGTGAAAGAAGCCAGCGTCCCAGGCTTGCATACTGAGTGATTCGTCTGTCCAGAGCTCGAGAGGCAGAAAACAGATGAGGAGTTGCCATGGGCTGGGGCAGGGGAATGTTTTGTGTATCTTGATTGTGGTGGTGGTTGTGTGACTGAGCGTTTGTCAGAGCTCACAGAGCTGTACACGAGTGGATTTCACTGCATGTAAGGATGCCTTCATTTAAAAATGAAAAAGCACATCACGAACCAAGTCCAGGAAGAGAGTGATTTTGTACATGGAGAACCTGCTGGCATGGGCCCGACAGAGTGGCGAGGCCATCAGGAGGAAAGCGCTTCAGTGGGTAGGGAAAGTCTGGCTGCAGCGAGACTGACCGTGAGCCCTTCCGCCTGATCGATGTGTAAGGGAGAACCCTCAGACTGCCAGGTATGGGGTGGCAGGACGAAGGTGGCATTTGGTGCTGTGTGATAGACAGATAAGGACGCACTGGGGCAGTGAATTTCTCTAGCATGTGGGTAAGGCCTGGACACTGGGTCTGTGAAGGAATGGTGGAGACTTGTCAGCCAAAGCTAACACACTGCTTCTCTCAGAGAAGGGGAAACTGAGGTACAAAGTCACCCACTTTTATTTTAGAAAAATGCCCCAAAATAGGACTAAAATTCTGTCTTGAGACACTGTCACACTTAACACATTAGACCTGTGGTTTGCCGCATAATTTTCTCCAGGGACCCACCTCTTCGTGTGAAAGCAGAAGCAGCCAGCTGGAGCCAGAAGAGCTCCAACTATCCCATCGGACAGACGGCACAACCTAGTATAAGGGTTCCTGTCATTTCTGCCTCCAAAGAAATCAAGTCTGGTTTGTGGATCAGCATCCGTCTTTACTCTCCCTTAGGAGCTCTTGAGTTTTGCCATCCAAGTCACAGAGAAGGATTTTCTACCCTCAGCCTCCACGTGAGTTGGATGCGCGCTCTCTGAAAGGCGTCGCTTTACACACACAGCTGTGACTGAGCCTGAGCGGTAGTTTCCCAGCAGCACCTCGGCTGCATGCTTCCCCATCTCCATTGCCCATACAGCGACTTGTCTGTTGTGACACCAGATGTCTGAAGTGGGTGAAGGGGCGGTTCCGGGTATCTGGTGAGGGTGCTGACACTGCTCTCAGAGGAGACAGAGTAGTGGTTGAAACGGAGCTTCACAAGAGCACTCTCTTAGCCTGGATCTGTGAACTTTGCTCTGGGTTTACTCAGCCCAGGGAAGGGCATCATCCACCCTGTACTTTTGGCTTCAGCCTGTTGCTATTGACATGGCGTTTTATTTGCCTGGGAGCTGTCTCTTCTCTTGCTCACTGCTCTTCCTTCACACACAACGTGCACACGCACACGCACACACATGCTGCTGAATGCCTCACGACTTCTCATTTTGCACGAGGCCAAATCCTTCTGTTGCTTTTCCCTCAAAATGTTTAGAAGAGTCTCAAGAAAGGAGACGTGCAGTGTGAGACTGAGGTCATCCAGAGAATTTCATCTAGTTATTTCCTTTCTTTATTTCAATACCTGCTTTGCATTTTAGCCAGGTCTGAAGAAAATATTTGAAACTGATATCTAATTTTGGACCAGATGGGCCAGATTTTTCTCAGCAGGGAAGAGAGGGTGCCTTTGCCAGTGTTTGGCCCCAGGGCTCCAAGTTGTCATGACCAGTGTGTGGACACACAGAATCTGCAGGAAACCCAGCACACAGGGCTGTGCTGTGTCCTCAGGTGTTGATTATGCAGGGTCATTTTGGTTCTGACCAGTAGGTCACACCACTGAACCCAGTGAAGATTGTCGAGCAGGCCTGGTAAGATCAGTCAGCTGCAGGAAGGAAGCTCCTGTAGAGTCTACCTGTAGACTGGTCGGCACTGGCCGCAGCGACTCTCCTCTTCCTCTTATCCCTTTTTATACTGGGGACCTATTTGTCAGAGTTGCTCCCAGCTCTGCAGGGGTTGGCTGACATGCTTCCATTCCTGCCTTATGACCAAAATGACTGCTGAGGGCTTTGAAGGGTTACTGGGAGACCGAAGTCACAGCCTGGTGGAACATAGTCTCCATCCAGGAGCCACCTCCCCAAGTCCTTCTTGGCTCCTAGACCAGTGACCAGTGTCCTCCATCTCTGCTTACTGGCCAGATGTTTTTTTCCAGGATGACCAAAATTTTCTGCCAGATGACCACTGTCATCTCCTTGTAGTCCCCCCTCCCTTTCTTCCACGGAGGACTTCTTCAATCCATTGTCTATATCCCTGCAAAATGATTCTGCTGTCAGCATCAATATTTTACACCAGTATCAATATTAATGCTACTGGACATGGAATATGTGTCAGGCACTGCACTGAGAGCCTACAGCCCTCCTAGGCAGTGACCATTACTTGCTGCCCCTGTTCTGTAGACAAGAGCTCAAGGTTTAGGGAGGCTGTAGACACACCTTGTCATCACCATGCCTTGTACTTAGCACAGAAACTCTGGAGGGTGTGGTCTGTCCGTGTCCAATTATCTCCGCATCTCTACATTCTAGCAAAGAGCTTGGCATACATATAGTAAACATTCAAAAAATGTTTTAATAAATGGGTTATATCAGAGAAGGCTTGTAAAGTTCAAAAATTTTATAGTCTTGTTGATGCACAGGCTCTCCCAGATCCTATTTTATATTTACCAAAGGGGATATAATAGTCAAAATGGGGATTGTTGGCTCAAACTGTATGAATGACAGTAGCTTTCATTCCATGAAAAATCCTTTGACTGAGTTTCCCTTTCATGTTGTAAATCCAAGGATTTTATGGACAGCAGCCATGTAAATCAGCTTCCTGTTTGCTGTGAAGCCCTTGTTGAGGATTTCCTTTATTATTTCATACTGTATCCTTGTGTCGGTGTCTGCTGATGCCAGCAGACTACCCTGAATGCAGTGACCTAAGGCAGGAATGCTCTTAGAACTTCTCACCACCCTGCGCAGTGGCTGCTCAGTCTTCCTGCTGCTCTCCTGGGAGCTCATGTATGTTCTGCAGTCCAGTGACTGCTGGGTTGACTGACCTGTCCAGATTGACCTCACTCACAGTCCCACTGTATTGCTGGCCATTGATTGAGGCACCTCGACCCTCCAAATGACCTCTTAAATTCCAGTTTAAGCCGGCTTCCTTACTTTGAGCCCTTAAGGTGGCCTCAGGGCAGCATTCTGAGTGGGCAAGTCCAGTGCACAGGTACTTACAGGCTCCTTGCCTCACAGCTGCTGACATCCAATTGGCCCAAACAAGTCACAGGTTAACCCCAGAGTCTATGGGGGAAGGCTTTCTGCTCCAGCTTCCTCTGGGAGGAGTGGCAAAGAACTGTGGCCGTTTTTAATCCACCATAATCCTTATTCCAAGTTTTATTACATTCATGACAAATTTTAGGCTTTTCCCACTAGACATGCAGTCTCTTCAGGTGCTTATGACATCCCTTAGTGATGATAACGTGGTTAGTTGAAGCATTGCCTGCAGAGTCTGATCCGAATTGAGATTCTGGCTTGGTCATGAACCATTTTGCTTTTTGGCAGGTTATTTGCATCCTTTTCTTCTGGGCCATGGCTGATTCTCATTACACAATTCTTGTTCTTATTACTCCTTTGACTTCTCTCTCTGGAAAAGTTCAGAATTCCAGTAGATCACAGCATTTTTGCTTCCTCATTTCTTCAATCTTAGTGCTCCATTTCTTTTGGATTTCTATTTAGATTTTATATTTTAAGCTACTTAATTCCTTATGAAAGAATGTAGGGTTATAAATCTTTGGTAAGAATCACTAGAAAAATTTCTTTAAAACAATGCTGGCGCTTCAGGTCACTGATTTCTCTGGTAGGATTCAGGACTATCGTGCTATCACGTAAGTGTGTGTAGACATGAATGAAAGTGAATTTACAAGTTCAGCTTGATTTGATTCAGGTCAACTTTGGTGTTTTTTACAACCATGAAAGGCTGACCAGGTTTCTAGTGAGGTCCGTCTGGCACTTAATCCAGCTGGTTCAACAAGTCCGCAGTGTGTTACAGTGAGGCTCCTGAATCTGAACATCTCCTGTGTTCCAAGCATCTCACGTACACTTTTCTCTAATCCTCTCAAAGTGTAGCATTCTGGATAACGCTACAGAGAATTAAGAGAGATTGATCATTTATGAGGTTCTGGAGCCAAGATTTCAATCTAGGACTTTCTGGTTTCTGAGCCAAAGGACACACAAATCTTTGGCTGAACAGAGAGCAAATTAGCAGTAAACAGGCTCTTTGGAACTCAGCATTAGGAATAAAATAAACAGTGTCCAAAGAGATTGTTAAAGATGGTGTTTAAGAGCACTGGAACTCTGGCATGCTCTGGTGGGCTTGCATCCAAGGGTTGGTGGGAGCAACTAAGATGATCAATTAAATACAACAAAAATAAATAGAAAGGATTGTTAAATTCGCAGACTTTACTGTGCGGTAGAGGCGAGTGGCCTGCACCGCCAGAACAGGCTCCGTGGGGTTGGCACATCTTGGTGATTCTCAAGTTCCATAAACTGGGTCTCAGGTGGAAAGAAGACTCAAGACTGATTTTTCAGGAACTACGCATCTTGGGTAGCTCAGGCAGTTTCTTGTACCTTCCTTTTCTCTGCTACGAAAGGGCATGCCTTGTAACTTAGAAGGCTCCGTGTGGGGCAGGAGCAGCCTTCTGTTGGGAACTCACTCTGTCAGATCCAGCTGGTATCAGCACTGTGCACGATCTCATTTAATTCCTAAACCAGCCACAGGCTGTGGAAAGCCTGATTCCTAATGCCGTGACCTTCAGGGTGGGAATTGGAATTTGTCTTTTAAGTCTGAGTTCCTTACAGCAAATCACCTTATGATTACAGAAGATACAGCGTATGGGCAGGAAAAGCAACTTTTGAAGATAAACATTAATGTAAAATTATAGTTTTCTGAAACTGAAGAAAATAAGATCTAAAGAAGGATAGACAGCCCCAGGTAGATTCGAATCATCTGAGGGCCAGGCACATTATGCAGACACAGTAGATTTAGTTATTTTCACTACCTGATGGGTCTGGGTCAGCTAGTCCATCCAGAGCAGGCCTGGCATCACGGATGCAGCAGGGACTCTGGGCCAGTGAGACCTGATGTGATACTGAACACACTGCCTGTTTGCTGTGTGTCCTCGAGTCTATCTCTTTGGTTCTCAATTCCCTCTTCTTTTAAGTAGGGACATTAATATGACTCCCCAGGAAGCTGTGAAGGATGACTATATCCATACAACTACCCACAACTCCCACACACAGGAAGTTCTCAGTGAATGTCAGTTCTGTGGAGGTGGCATCACTGTCATTGTTCGTTCCACCCCCACCCCCCAACCCCATTTTGTTGGAGGAACAGAGGTAGTCAAGCCAGAGATGGGCGGACAGCCTCTAGAAGAATGTGCTTTGATTTTTTTCTCTCTGTGCATATAATTGGTTGCCTGTGAACTCAGTGTTAAGGGTCCAGTGTACCTCTTCATTTAAAAGTTCCATGCCAGGTGCACCCTCCTGGAGTAGCTGTTAGGTACGCCGCCTCCGACTGAACACAGTCCATCCACATACATCCCAAGGACCTGGGTTCATATCCCTGGGTCAGTGGGAACAACCAAGATGAGCAACTATATAAAAATAAAATTAGAATGTTTTAGAGGGGTGGGAGAGAGGAGGATTCATTGTATAGTGAAGTAAAAAGAAAACAGTGGTACTTACTGTATTATATGCAGATATAAATTTGCTGTCATGTATACCTTAAGCCTAGTTAATGTTGAAATGTTGTATTGCTTTAATAATATTAATTTGAAAAATGTTTTTTCCCCCTCTCTCTGCCTGCCTGCTTGCCTACTAGCCTTCATTCTTGCCTGCACCTTTCCTTTGAAAAACAAAAGTTCAATGCCAGTAATAGTCATAGACTCACAGGATCAATTTGGTCTTTTGTTCATCAGTTTTTTGGAAAAAGCACTCAGTGTGGGAAGGGATGGACACAAGAGGTGAGCCCCTCAGCAGACTTGCTGGAGACAAATCTGGCAATGCTAACCTCTTCCCAGGATTCCATGGCCTTTCTCCAATTCTCAAGGGCCAGAGAGGTCTTCCTGAGTTCTAGAATAGTGACTTGACCTCACACCTTAAAAGCAGAGGCCAAGCTCACCCATGTTTCTAGAAACAGATCCTGAGCTGCATTCACCCCTGCCTCGGTCTGGGCTGACTGCCATGATGCCTGTATGGTGTGAATATCGCACAGGTTCAAAGTCCCAAACTAAACATGACTATGTTACAATTTATTGTTCATGAAAGTAATCTGAAAACATGACAGAAAGTTTGAGAAGTAGAAACAACACTTAACATTCTCCACTTGAACTCATTTTTACTTTAGTGCATTTCATTCCAAGCTAATCCATATGGATACGTATTTTTATATAGTTGTTTCATGGTGTACATAAAATTTTGTCTCCTGCTTTTTCATTTAACATACAAGCATTTTGCATATGGCTATATGATCTTCATATAATTATAATTCTTAATGATTCCATAATAGACTTTTAAGGGGTTGTAACATAATTTAACCAAACCTCTTTGGTGAATATTTTAAATGTCTTTTTTTTCCCTCTTACAAACAATGCTACAACTTATATGCATAAATTTTGTTCCTTATTTGGGGTTAGTTCGTTAGGATAAATTCACAGAAATGAGATTTCTCAGCTTAAAGGTTATAAGAGTCTTTCTAGCTCTTGTATGTCGTACTAAATTACTTTTCAATAAGGGCTGAAGTAATTTACGCTTTATCCTTTTGCTTTTAAATAAGATGGTGGGACATCTGCTGCCCAGGTTGTAAAATCATGTATTGGAATACTGTGGAAGATGTCTCAGCTGACATGTCTCAACTAAAAGCAGAGAATGGATGTGTAAATGAGGCCCCCAGAGGGTCAGAACATGGCTCCGATGGGGGCTGTCTACGCTGCCCCAGAACAGAACACAGGAGAGGGGGAGGCTCCCGTGGCAGCCAGCATCCCTGGAATTGCTGGCAGACGGCGCCCCACCGGGCTGACTTTCCCTGCGCTTGGGTGTCGTCTCACGCAGAGCCCTGCTACGTGTTATCACAAGGGACTGGATGGCCGCACTCAACTTAATGGGCTAATGACGCACAACAGTATTCTGTTTGCACAGATCCCTTGTGAAAGAAGAAGAATTTGTAACTCACAAAGAACTTGTGAGAAAAATGGATTAGGACAACTCTTCTAGCGCTTGTAGGTTATAGTCACATGTCAGGTCTCCATTGGACCCTATATAGACTGTTCAGGAGAACATACAAATTATAAATTAATAAAAATACATGCTGAACATTGCCCGTTGACTGTCGCTTATTTGTTAGAAACTTTAACAATGTCTCCCCACCATCTCACTGGAATCCTCATGACTTTATTTTACTTGGTTGCAGATGACATGTATCTTTCAAGATAGTCCATACACATATATGGTGTTTCAGGTCCTCGAGCTACATTCTCTAGTTTTCTAGAACTAGAAAATCTTTCACCATCATGTTACCTACTAACTTTGACATGAGTTGTCAGATGTTTTTTCACACTGCCTTCTTCAGCCTTCAGATTGCATGGTGTTGATTTCAGCTGTGGAAATGCACAGGGCTCAGCTCCCTGCTGCTTTTCCAGGCATCTCTGGAGAACCTTTTTCCTCTCCCCTGATTTCTCTGTCTCTGATATCCATGTCTTGCTGATTCTATTTGTCCCCAAAGAGAAGTGGATTGAAATCTTAAGTTGTACTTGAATTGTCCCTTTGAGAAGCAGAGGTTATTTGCTGTCAAGGGAACACAAGGTTGAGGAGAATTGCTGCATCTGCCTTTTGGGATCGTGAGGGGTGAAAGAGAACACGAGCATAGACCCAGGGCTGGGTGTCAGGGTGTTGAAGTACATGACAGTCCCTCCCACTTAGGCCAGCTGTACCTGGGTTATACTACAAATCTCTGGTTCTGTGATGATTTGTGATTAGATAAGAGAAAAACTCGATTACACATTTTTCATTTAGTTTCTAACCCTGGGCCCTCTTGGATCCCTTAGCATATTGTTCTGGAAGTCGCTTTTCTTCTGGAAATGCTCTCAAGACTTGATGACTTCGGGGGATCTCCATCCATCCTTTCCCTTAGGAGGTTGACTCCAGCAGTTACAGAGCTGAGTAAGGAAGGAACCAATGTCCTGTGGATCTTAGGCACCCAGTGGGAGGGACTTAATCTGTGAACATAGTGCAAGATGGTGACACTTAATGGTGAAAGGGTCACATTGCAGTGTAGCTCTGATAAACTGGTGAAGAAGGGAAGTGGTGACACTGCTTTGTCCAGAATTTTGATACTGAACTTGGAGTGCTGTGAAGCATGGAGGAAACCAAGTGGTGATGGGCGGGGAAGGTGGGGTGGCCTACATGTGGACTCGAGCTGGAGGGACATCATGGTCGCCCTGACTGATGGGGATACCACCTGCCTCTCCCTTCTGCCGCACAGTAACTGCTAATTTTCAGAATACCAGTGACCCTTAATTCAACAGTGTTAGAATTGAACTAGACTTTTTGAGGCTTCTGCACTCACAGATTCAACTGTCTGGTTGAATTTGTGCTTATGGAGCCCGCAGATGTAGGGGGCTGACTGTAAGGGACTTCAGGATCCTTGGATTTGGGATGAGTGGATTCCCGAAACCACTTACCCGTGAATACCAAGGGACATCTGTAGTGACGTTTTGGGGGAGTTATATGTGGATTTTCCACTGCATAGGGCTCAGCAGCCCTTACCCACTGTGTTGTTTAAGGGTAACTACTTTTTTTTTTTTTTTAAAGGAATGGTGTAGGCAGGAATGAAGCTGAGCAGGCAGGCAGGAAGAGAGGAGGAAGCACCTTTATATTATTTTTATTTTGTTGTTCACACTGGTTGTCCGCCCCTCTGCTAACCCCCGGACCTGGGACTTGAACCCAGGGGTATGTGGCCTGTGCTCCTTCAGAGGCAGTTCACCTAACTGCTGCTCCACCACAGCATGTCAGTTTTTGTTTTGTTTTGTTTTGTTTTTTTGTATAAATACCCCTTCTAGTCAAGTTTGTGGAAATTCATGATTTCTCTATGAGAGAACGTACTTCAGCTGGCATCAAGAATCCCAAAACAAGGAGCAGAGCAGCCGTTACGAAGGGGCGTCTGAAACCCCCTCACAGGAGAAGGCTTTTTTTCTATCCGTATGAAGGAAAAAGAGGAGTGGGTGTAAGAGTTAAAGAATGAGGACATTAATGGCCCCTTAAAATGGCAGTTCAGCTGACTTTTGGGTTCTAATTTTATCATCCAATGGCCCTGTGTGAAAGGCCCACTGCCCTAGCCTTTGGGAATGTTTATGACCTGGCCCAAGAGCTGTCTGGCTTCACAAGCTCTTACTTAGAAGCAGGAATAAGGAAAAGCTTCATGTAAATAGCTTGCCTTATGCCACCTTGCTCTGGGCCACCCTCTGTTTTGGTCATCTACTGTGAGCTTGGGAGTTTAGGATGGATTGATTGCTCTTGGAAAGTGGATTGTGGTGTGAAATAGATTGCTCCTGGTTGGTGTGCCCTGTTGTCAAATGGGCTTTACAGTCAGCGTTTGTCAAGATACTCACATCTTAGTTCCCTGAAGGGAGACAGAGTGGAGAAGGCTTAAAATTGCCATGAAAGACAGACACCCTAGAAACACAGAGTTGAAAGATGTTAGCCCAAGAATATTTAATGTAATCCATTTCCTTTTAAGTAAATAAGATTTATGCACATATTTAATTTTTAATTTTTTAAATTTGATTTTTAGAACAATTTTAGATTTACAGGAAATAAAGAGTAACATAGTTCAGAGAGTTCCCAAATTATCTTGTGCCCAGTTTCTTCCATTGTTAACATTAAATTAGTATGATATGTGTGTTAAAATTAAAGAACCAATATTGATATGTAATTATTCACCAAAATCCCCGTTATTCAGATGTCCAGAGTTTTCCTTTTTCTGTTGCATTATCCTACCAGACACCACATTGCATTTAGTCATTGTGCCTTGTTTAGGCTCCTCTTAGCTGTGACAGTTTCCAGCCTTCCTTAATTCTGATGACCTTGACTGTTTTGAGGAGACCCTGTCAGGGATCTTGTAGTATACCTTTCACCTGGGGTTTGTCTAATGTTATTCTTCATGATGAGACTGGGAATATGTGGATTTGGAGGAGTGAAGATAGTAATGTATGCATGCATTTTAACAAGTCAGTGAATGAACTAATTATGGGGAGGAAAGGAGGGAGTTTAGTAGCCAGAGTAGTAGAAGTTAAACAGGGGCGAAGGCTGGACCTCAAATTGGAACAAGACAAATTTAATGTTCTCAGTGATGGAACTTAATGTCTAATTTGTATGCCATCTTACAGTTCTGTGGAGGCATGTCTGTTATAACATTATTTCAGGGAAGAGGATACAGATGACAAAAGATGGCTGTTGGAAGCTTGTCCTGAGCTTTTCTTCCTCCTCCAGCTTGTACCAGACAAACCTCCTTAAATGAAACTGGTGGGCGGGTCACCGGGGGAGCTCACTGCTGCCCCTGCATGAAATGGATGTTCAGAAATGATTGAATGACTGAGCCAAACACAGTCCTGGTCACTAAGGTATGTCCCCATCCTCTTCTAATGGTATTTAAGAGGGAAGATAGTATTTTCCCTCTTACACCAAGTTATTGCCTTCAGCTTCTATTTAGAAGCAGACACAATCTCTTTTACAAATGCAAAGGTACCAATATTTGCAGAATACAAGCTTTTGGTTTTAAGAGAAGTTTTGCCGTGGTTCAGAGTGACCTGTTAGCCCAGTGAAGGGGCCTTCATGAGCCATCCTCATACTCTTTTCTCTGGATTCTTTCCCAGTGAGTTAAAGTTATTTGTCAGTTTGTTCATGGGTGTCCACACCTATTTAGAAATGAACATATCGGCAGGTTTCCTCATCCTTTCCCACGAAGACCTAAGTAGGGGTCATTTATCTGACTACCCTGGTGGGACACACCCCCTGAGGAATTAGAAGCTGTAAGTAGTCCTTGTAGTAACTCTGTGACTCCTTTTAGGTGAGACGCTTTGTGGGCTGTCCTTTCCTCCAGCAGGAAACTAAGTATACTCTTAAAAATTGCTTTCAAGTAAACAATGTAGTTAGTTTTCAGTGTCTTAACTTGGCAGTGTACTCTTAAGAAATGGGCTGTGGAAATAGAAAGTACCTCCTTTTTAAACAGATCGGCTACTGGACTGTTTTCAGAACACGGTGGCTGCCCATGGACTGGTTGTGGGGGCGCTAATTGCTCAACAGTCACTAAATAACAGTGAAAAGTAGACGATTGATGAGAAAGGCATCAAGTCGTCATTCAGATGATATTTTTGGTAACTTAATTAGCCTCTGAGCATATGGTCTAGTCAGCTGAAGTAATTTAACAGTGATAAAATGTATTTCAGTAAAGGATTAAAAGCAACCCATTTATTTTCTTTTTTCTTTCACAGTGATATTTTTATCTTTGTTAGCAAATACAATGTTAGCCATTTACATTTTATGAAGCTGTCTTTGATGGTTTAGGACTGCATGTTTATTTTGTAAGTTTTATGTGTGTAAGCATGTCTTTTTTGGTGGTGGTTCAGAATTCAAACATAGGACCACAGTTGGTAGTTGTCTTTATATCGGACTGTAGTTAAGAAATCACCATGACATGAAATGGTACTTTTGTCACACAGACTTTGCCCCTTTTGTGACTCAACTCTTGGACTCCCATCATCTCTCAAACCCCACACCTGAATAACTGTCTGGGTGTATCGGTTTTCTCTCTCCCTTTGGACGCCTTACGGCATTGATAAATGTCGTGGCTTTTGAACATGTTCACCTCTTCCTTGATAGTCTTTCTCTCAAAATGCGGGGTCCAGTTCCCTCTCCCACTGAGTGTGGACTCACTGGTTCTAATAAATAGAATATGGTCATTTAAAGGGTATGTTTGTAAGACGAGGTCATAAAAGGAGTCCTGGCATCTCCTGCTGTCTCTGTCTTTTCCTCCTTCCCTTGGATCACTTACTATGGGGGAGGCCAAGTGCCATGTTGCGAGGACACTCAAGAACCCTTATAACAAACAAATCTGTGTAAGGGACTGGGGCTTACAGCCAGTTAGCTGTGTGAATGACCAATCTTGGAAGCAGCAACTCAGCCCCAGTCAGATCTTCACGAGGTGCAGCCCTGGCTGACATCTTGAACACAGCCTTGTGAAGGACCCTGAGCCAGAACCATCTAGAATCTTGACCCACCAAAACTGTGAGATGAATGTTTATTGTTTTGAGCTACTAAGTTTTGAAGGAACCTGTTTTAGACGTTGATAATGTGGTAAGTAGCTTAGCCTTTCTGTATCTCTTTGCTCATCTGGGAAACGAAGGGTTGGACTAAATAGTGCCCTTCACAAACTGATGGCGATCAAATGCTTACAAGGTCCGGCTTACAGTCTGTGCCACCTCATCTGCTCCCCAAGCAGTGGCCTTTCCCCACGGTAACTCTGCTCCCCCAGCAGTGGCCTTTCCCCACGGTAACTCTGACCTTGTTAGCAGCTTTCAGGCCCTTTCCTTCACAGCTCCTACCTCCAGCAACTGCTTGTTTGTCTCTGGCAAAAGCCAAGCCCACTTTCAATTTATTTTTCTTATCTTGAAATGGAGACAGCAAATTGGGAACAAAATGGGAATATTATTTTAATAACGAAACCTATCTTTACACCTAATTAATTTTCATAACTATTCAGTAAACCAACCAACTGAATTTACTGTTTCTGAAAACAATGCCGTTTTATTAAAAATCACTGCTCTTTCATTTACTTAGAAGTTGGAGGATTTGGGCGGCTGTGCTCTCTAATTATGATAAAGAGACATCACTCAGTCATTTGTTTCCATCTGATCTCACCCAGGGCCTGATCTAATTGCATTTGAGTTTCAGGTAATAGACTGTTGTATGTCTTTGTAAGAATAATGTGGGCAGGATGCCTGTCTTGAGCGTTTAGACTCTGAAAACCAAATGCAGGTATAATAATAGCGAGCAGCTTAGGTAAGTGACTAAATGGGAGGGCAGGAGTTGGAGTTTGCAGTGTCTGGCTCACATCCTGTTTGACGGTGGAGAGACTCTCAGTGCTGGGGCTCGAAGTGGCATGTGTTCAACACTGGTGAGAATGGTAAGGTTGTTGTTTCTTGATTTGTTTGGCAGAGAATCCCCTAGACTTCTGGTTCAGTTTCCCTGACAGAATGCAATTTCCGGTCTGCACCCACTGAGCCCGCCCTTGTCTACATTTGTCTGGAGCGTCGTCTCTCTGTAGGTTGGCCATAATGTGTTCAGTGCCAACCTCCCTCTCTTGGGGCAGGAGAGACAAAGCAGAGATGGTCTGTGTCTGGGGAACAGGAGCGGGCGTGTGGCATCGCGGGCTCCGAATCTCTGCCACTTCTGACCAGCATCAGGCCAAAGCGTTACTTCTCTAATCACACCCGTTTATGCTTGTTACTAAAGAGCGGGCCTGGCTGTCACAGAATCATTTTCTCTGAATGCAGAGAAAACAAACGGATCAGTTGGCAGCACATCCTGGATACCAGCGGGCCCTGGGGAGATCGTCTCTATCGTTTGCATTTGGGACATGGCCGTCTTTAAACGGAGCCGTCATGGGTGGAAAGAAGTCTTACACTATATGCAAATGTATGGGGGGAGGGGGTAGAAATGAAAAGTGTCCACTGCCAAGTGGGCAGAGGCAGTAAAGTCAGTCGGAGGAAGGGGGACGAGAGTTTTGGTTTTCACTTGCACCACCGTGAGCCCGCCACCCACTTGGCACTATGGGTACCAAAGGCCCTGTTGCTCCTGGGCCGCGAGGGTATCAGAAGGCATCAGGGATGCCAGTGGGTGTCAGACACTGGTGAGCAGATCATAGGAGAATAGTAATTAAGCCCTGTGATTTCCGCTGCACAGGAATGCCGGGGCCGGCAGGGGCCACAGGGCCTGTAGCCCATTGTTCAGAGTTAATTTGGGGACTTATTCAGACCGCCTCGGTCATTGGCAAGGTCATCGCTAGAACCCGAGGCCCTGGCTTCTAGGCTGGGACTCTTCCCAATGTGCCGTGTGTCATACTTGTCCCTTAGATGTTGGCATCTGCCCTCGACCCCGTGACCACCCAGCCGCACCCTCTCTCGTGCACACCAGTGGCTTTAATCACCTTTCCAGAATGCCGGACGCAAGTCTTCGTCTGTTTCCAGATGCCGCCTCTTGGTATCTTGCAGTAACCTCAACATTTGCAAAGCAACCTCCTTTATTTCCCAGCACTACTCCTTAACCCAGCCAGGCAACTTTCTCACATTTCTTATCGGTGAGTGTCACTCCTGTCTGTGAAATGATCCAGTCCTGGTGCCACTCTGACTCCTTCCTTCAGTCTCTGTCTCCCCCGTTCGCACTGTCCACGCCTCTGAGCGGGCCCGTCTCCGCCGTGTCTCCAGTTTCGAACTTGAGCTAGCGTGCCACCCTCCCTGCTGCACGGACTTATGTGTCCCTCCAACATACTCCCTACCCTACAGACAAACCGATGTTTCTGGAACACCAGCCTTGAGTTGAAATATCTTGCCACCTCAGTGGCTTTTCATCTCATTCCCGCCATCTGGAAGACGCCCCTCTCCTGTCGTTTCTCCTTGCCAAGCCAGTCCTTGCTTCACTCAGATCTCTGCTGCGGGGTCACTTTTCATGCTGTCTTGCTGGGACCTCCTCCACGGTCCTGCTCATGGTGGGGCATGTGGTGCTGTGCTGCCATGGTCCCCTGCTCGCGTGTGCCCAGGGGTATGTGCTCAAGCAAGGGTCTCCACGGTATCTCTGGGGTTTGGCTTCCTTAATATCTAGCAAAGGTCCCGGGCCTCGTGTGACAAGAAGAGAGTAACTAATGTTACGTATCTAGGAGGGCGAGCTGTAGGCAGGTGATGGGTTGTACGTGGGCAGGGTCTCAGTGAGTCCTGTCAACTGTTCTGAAGTATCATGAATTTATAGTAATTATACCTACTCGGAGATGAATGGTTCATGTGTTTTACTTTAATGCTGGCTGTTTTGTTGAAAGAAGGTAAGCTATTATATCTATTATACAGTAGAATGATTGAGACCATGGATTCTAATATTAAATTCCTTGGGGTTTGAATCTAGCCTCATTAGGTGCTTGGTGGTACGTACTTCCTGGGCCTCAGCTTGGTGGGGGGAGACAGGGAGCGGGGGAGGGGGGAAGGGAGGGATCTAGAATGGGACTTGGCACTAGTTACTGCAATGAGTGTGTGACAGAGGCCAGGTGCCTCCCCCACCCCCTGGTCGTCATCATGATTTACATGAGGAGCAGAGGGCCTGGTAATCTGCAGTTTTTAACTTGGAAGTCCAGAACAAAACAGTCCTTTGTGAATGACCTCCGAAAAATGTATTCTTGGATTTTGATGACATAAGACTCATCAGGCTCTTGTAACTTGAGCCCTGGACTGTCAGCCTCATCTAAAGGGCCAACTTGAGTTTCTTTTCCTTTGTATAACTTGGACAAGTTACTGAACCATAACAGAACATCTTCTGTGTTTTCCTTGTGAGATAGGAATTCTAAAATGGCAAGGTTGTTGCAGGAATTAGAAGGTATCTATGTGTCTGGTACATGGTAAGCATAAACGGCGCTTAGCATTATTTTACCTGCTTAGGACATTGTTAAGCCGTCGCATGCCTTCATCTCTGGCCTTGGTTTTGTGGTGGGCAAAGTAGATTAGGAGGGGGAAGGGAGCTTAAGGAATGTTACAGCTGGACTAGTCAGTCTTATTGGCAGAAAAAAGGAAACATGTATTTTCTGGGAAAAGTTGTTGGTTGAAAACATTGATGCAACCTACAAATGTTGGTTTGGTAAAAACTATAGGTAATGCCTTGATTCCTACAGGTCGAAAATAAAAATAGAATCACTGGCCCTTCCAGCAATGATTTTATGTATTAGCCAGTGCTCGTAGTGGGCCAAATGCTGCTTGGCGGGGGGAACGGGCCTTGGAATACGAGCTGCAAAATTCTCTGAGCAAGCTACAACATAAAATTAACAATACTTAATGAAAAGTCCATGCAGGTTGACTCTGGTAACTTCATTCCTTGCTGAATTTCCCATTCACACCTATTTCTGAATACCATGAAAGCCATCAGCGTAAGTTAGATTTTCTCACTCCTACACAGGTACCAAAATTGCCATGAAATCATTGCTAGTACTAAATAGAAAATTTGTGTATAACCAAATAATTTCAAAAGTCAAATTACAATTATTTTTCAAAATTTGTTTGCAACAAAAAATTTTCAATAGGGATACACATGCATTTTAGTCATGAGTTGTGTGGGATAGGATCTTCGCACGTTTCCATACTTGGGGCACTTGAAGGGCTGCGGAAGGACCTGTGAGGTTGGTGGGTCTGGGACCACCCATGTCCCCGGAAGGCTCCTCTCCCCAGCCTACTGTGTCCACGGACTCATCCTCCGGGGCCCCTGCCCAGCCTCTCCTTGATGACCCTGATGGGCTAAGCCCAGCTGTGTCACCGCAGCAGCAGCTGAAGGAAAAGCTGTCCGCAGGGGGAGGAAGTTTAGCAATGACTGGCCCCTTTTAAGTAAAACTGCAGATTTTTTGGCAGAACAAGTTGCATTTGGGAAAAAAATGTGTGATTTGGCCCAGCCTCTCATTTTACATGTTAGAGAGCCAAAATGTCTCCGGTGGTCAACTTTTGCACAGCGCATAGCCTGAGCTGGTGCGCAGGAACACAGTGGAACCAGCCGGAGGAGCACCTGTCGCTGCCCCGAGGGAGTGCTGAGCGCAGCAGCTCAGCCGAGCAGCGTCTGCTTGGAAAATGGACAGTGGACGGTGCAGGGTTCACGGGCGTCCGTGTGGGGAAATGACTGCCACGGGATATCTCGGATTTGAGTTATATAGAGAAACCTCTCTTCTTTCATCCCTGGAAATCAGATTTCATGTGGGGGAAAACTATATTTAGCTCTGCAGCCATGAAGTTGTTATTTAGTTTGATTCAATGTTGATAGATTAAATTATTTGTGCAGATAAGTTGAATAAATTCATCCAGAGCTGATATCTTATTCTAGTTTCCCATGAAGCCCTTAATTTGAAGCTCTGTTCTGTTGGCAGCTAGGAATAAAGTAAGTCCTAGGAAAAGCTTAGCTTCCTTTCCCCTCCTTCGCCTCTTATTCAGTGGACTTAAACAAATCCTTTAACAGTCTCCGAGGGGAACTCCAGGGGACTCTGAGGGAGATTTCGGTACAAGGGTCTGTCTTGAAACCATCTAAGATGCCTGGAGAGCTACCATGATTTTAATGGCTTTAATTTAACTGGTATTGAATTATTATTTTTTTAATCCAGTTTCTCCATCTCCTTCCCCCACCCTCACAGATCCTCAGAGCCCTGGGAGTTTTCCAGATATTTCCCTCCTATAAATGCAAAACAAATATAAAATGGAGAAATACAAATCCTTCCTTGGAAAGGGGCATTTCTTTTCTCCACTCACATCTCTACCACCTGAGAAGTTCTAGGGTAGAGACCGGAGAAGTGAGAGCTCTTTCATTCGTCATTGCCTCCGCAAGGCTCATGTCATCGTAAGACTCAATGTTTGTGGGACTAATGAATGGAGGGATGCTTGAAGAACTGGCCAACTGATGTGTCTTTGTTCCCCGCTAGGAGGACTGGAATGAAATCGACCCAATTAAAAAGAAAGACCTTCATCACAACAATGGGGACGAGAAAGCACAAAGCATGGAGACCCTCCCTCCAGGTACTGTGGTGGCAGCCCTCTCTGCATCCCTGCCCAGGGCAGCCTCAATCTGGTGGCTGGTGGGGCAGGAAATCATCTTGCTCACTTAACTGTGGGTGAGTGGACTGTGGGTGGCATTTGGAACATGCCTCCTTTGGGGTAGAAAATGGATTTTGGGGAGCAGCTGGAGATATTTCCCTAGAACTTTGCTGATTTCTTCATGTCCATTGCTTAGGAGGGTGACATAAATTCAGTGGGAGGTGACAAAATTTATTAAAAGGAAAAAGAGAATAAAATGGAAAATAGAGGTATATGTTGGTTTGAAAGGTCTTTTAATCTAAATAGGTTTGGGAATGGTTTATTGTTCAATAATAGAGCAGAACACTTGTCATTTCCCCACCTGATCTTGACCCTATTCCTTGAGGAGTTCTCCCTTCACTCTCAAAGATGGAGAAGAAGACAAGAGCCAGTTGCTAAAGACATTATATATAAATGTCAACAAAATTTTTCAATAGACTCATTTTATAGAGCACTTTTAGGTTTATATAAAAATTGGACAGAAAGTACGGAGATTTCCCGTATGACCCCTGCCCCACGCACATACATAAGACCTACTATCACCATTTCCCAGAGTTACAGTGAATCAATATCATCATCAACCAGAGTCCATAGTTCACTTTAGACTCCACTCTGGGAGTTGTAGATTCTTCAGGTTTGACAGATGTTTAACATAAGCCCATCATTAATGATACACAGAATAGTTTCACTGCTCTAAAAATCCTCTATGCCCCACCGGTTCACCCCTGCGTTCCCCCGTCCTGGGTAGCCACCAGTCTTTTTACTCTCTATAGTTTTACCTTTTCCAGAATGTCTCGGGGTTGGAATCATACAGTATGCACCCTTTCTAATTGGCTGCTTTCAGTTAGGAAGGTTTACGCTTCCTCCATGCCTTTTCATGGATTCATAGCACGTTTCTTTTTATGTTTTTATTTATTTTTCAGCTTGTGGGTTTTTAAAAACAAGCAGCCCCATGAGTCAGGGCGAGTGAGGATGGAGGACGAAAGGGTGGAAGAAATGGGGAGGGCACAGGGGACGAATTCTGCTCTATTGTCAGTAGAGGTCCAGGTTCATCTCATCATGGGTTTTTCAGTCCCTTAGAGACACAGGGACCCTGAAAATCCTGTACCAGTTCTTTCAGATAATCTTATTCCAAAGAATGCTAATTGGGGCCACAGTCAGTTTCTTAGGGTCTCCAGTGGTGCCATCTGTGTTGCGCTTTCAGACCTTCTGCCCCAGATGGTCCTGTCATTCTGTCTGCACCTCGAATCACCTGCGACCCGCCAAACACGGGTTTCCTTGTGTTGCTGAACAGCGCGTTGACCAGAGTAGTGCGGCTTACCCACTCATCTGCTGAGGACGTCCCGGTTGCTTCCATGTTTTGGCAATTATGAATAAAGCTGTTACAAACGTGTGCGGGTTTTCATGTGGACATACGCTCTCAGTTCATTTGGGTAAACACCAAGGAATGCAACTGCTGGATCATATGGTAGGAATGTGCTTTTTTCAAAAAAGAAATTGCCAGACTGGCTTCCAAAATGTCGGTACCGTTTTGCATTCCCACCAGCAGCTAGTGAGCGCTCCTTTTGTTCCACCTGCTCGGCAGCATTTGGTCTTGTCATTGTTTGGGATTTTGTTCATTTCAATAGGTTGTAAGTGGTATATCATTGCTGTTTGAATTAATAATTCTCTGACATATGATATGATCTTTACATATGTTTATTTGCCATCTGTTCATCTTCTTTGTTGACGTGTCCTTTTCAGATTTTTGCCCATTTTTTAATCAGGTTGCTCATTTTTTTTCTTGTTGTTGTTCTTTGTATATTTTGGATAACTTCTTTTATCAGATATGTCATTTGCAAATATTTTCTCTCAGTCGGTAGCTTGTCTTATTTTCTCGAAAGTCTCTCAAGGCTGAAAACTTTCATTTTATTGAAGTCTTAATTTATCAGTTATTTTTTCACGGATCATACCTTTGATGTTATATGTCATAGCATTTTTTGTCTTTTGTTATCTTCTAGGAGTATTATAGTTTTCTACTTTATCTTTGTTGAAATCTTCCCGTTGGCTAGTGTTAGTCCTCTAACTTTGTTCTTCCTCTTTAATTTTGTGTTGGCCAGTTTAAAGCTGGTGCCTTTCCATGTAAACTTTAGAATCAGTTTGTTGATGCCCACAAAATAACTTGCTGGGATTTGGATTTGGATTGTGTTAAAGCTACAGGTCAATTTGGTAAAAATCAACATCTTCACCCTGTTGAGTCAGTCTTTCTACCCATCAACATGGACGATCTCTCCATTGTACTTTTTTTCCATGAGAGTCTTAACAGTTTTGCCGATGTAAATTTAGTGCCTATTTTGTTAGATTTATACCACCAAAGTGTTTTATCTTGGGGATGCTAATGTAAGTGGTATTTAAAATTTCAAATTTCATTGTTCATATACAGTAATTTACTTTTGTATATTAGCCATGTATCCTATAACCTTGCTGTAATTGCTTGTTATAGGACTTTTTCGGTCGATTCTTTATTTTCTTCATAGACAAACGTGTTGTCTATAAACAAAGACCGGTTTTTCCCCCATCTATATTATACCTTGTTATTCCTTTTCTTACAGCGTTACTGAGTAGTTCCAGCATGATACTGAAAATTTGCGACGAGAGGGTTCATCCTTGCCTAGCTTCCCGGTCTTATTCCTAACTCGTTGAGCATTTTTATCATGAATGGGTGTTGGATTTGTCAAATGCCTTTTCTGCCTCTGTTAACATGACCCTGTGGTTTTTCTTTTGTAGCCTCTTACTGTGATGGGTTACATTTATTGATTTTCATATGTTGCGTCAGCTTTGAACCTCTGGGATCAATCTTGCGTGGTCATGGTTTATAATTCTTTTTATACATTGTTGGATTCCATATGCAACTTTGTTGAGGGTTTTTGCATGGACATTCATGGAAGTTATTGTATGTAGTTGTTGTAATGTCTTTGTCTGGTTTTGTTACTAGGGCAGTACTGAGCCTCATAGAATGAATTAGGAAGTGTTCCTTCTGTAAGAAGCTGCAGAGAATTAGCACAATTTCTTCCTTAATTGTTTCCAGTTCACCGCTGAATCCATTTGGACCCAGTGCTTTGTATTTTAGAAGGTTAATAATTATTGATTCAATTCCTCAAATTATTGATTTCTTCTTGAGTTTTGGCAGATTGTGTGTTACAAAATCTTGCTCCATTCTTCCTGCCTATATTTGCAGTTGTTCATAATATTACTTTATTCTCCTTTTAATGGCCAAGAGATGTCTCCTCTTTCAGCTCTGATATTCACAATCTGTGTCTTCTCTGTGTGGCTAGCGATTTATTGATTTTATTGATCTTTTTAAAGAGTCAGCATTTGGGGTTTTTTTTTCTTTTTGATTTCCTTTTTTTAATTTCATAGATTTTTCCCTTCAGTTTTTATTATTTCTTTTCTTCTGCTTATTTTGGATTTAATCTGCATTTTGTTCTAGCTTCCTAAGGTAGAAGTTTAGGTGATTGATTTTACATCTTCTTTCCTTTCTAATACAGATCTTTCTCAACTTACAGTGGCATTATATCCCACTAACCTCCTTGTAAACAGGAAATATTGTAAGTCAGAATTGCATCTAAATCATCTGGCCTACTGACCATCCTCACTGATTCACTTCTCCTTTAGAATAGTCGAGATCACCAGTTGGCAAAGGTGCTAATGCAGGTGCAGTGGTCATTACAACCTCCTTGCGGGCTTTTGTCTTGAATTTCATCTCAAGATGGGCTGCCTTCCTGTTCTCACCAGAAGCAGGAGACTCCAGTGGCTGTTCTGTAGACATGATGGGATACGAAAACACCATGTCCAAAAAAAGCACCGGCCACACAGTATACTGTGGAGTGTCAGTTATTTACCCGTGATGACCTGGCTGACTGAGGTGCAGCCACCCCGCATCTCGAGAGAGCACGTGCTGAGCGTTGTGAGACGGGGAGAAGGTCGCTTCAGAATTTACGACGTGGGTTCTACTGAACATTTAGTGCTTTCATACCGTTAAGTTAAAAGATCATAAACTAAAACGGACCTTCTGGATAGCATTCAAATCGCTATAAATTTCCCTCCAAGCCCTGCTTGACAGCATTATGCAGATTTTGATAAGTTATATTTTAATTTTCATATAGTTCAAAATATTTTTTAATTTTTTTTTGAAATTAGTTTTTTGACACATGTAGTATTTACAAGTATATTAATTAATCACCAAATATTTTAGAATTTTCCAGCTGTCTTTCTATTATTGGGTTTTAGTTTCTCTCCTTTATGGAATGAAACTATGGTTTTTATTCTCTAAAAATTGTTAATATATGTTTTATGGCCCAAAATGTGATCTCTCTGGGTGAATGCTCCATGTGAACTTGAGAAGAATGTGTGTTTTTGCTTTTGTTAGCTGAAATAGTCTATAAATGTTAATATGCCCAGTTAATTGATGGCATTGTTGAGTTCAAATGTGTTTTTACTGATTTTTCTGCTTGCTGCATCTGTCCATTTTTAATAACTGGATATTGAAGTCTCCTATAATATAATAATATTATGATATTGGGTTCCTCTCTTTCTTGTTGTAGTTCTATCCATTTTTGTCTCCTGTATTGTGATATTGTGATTCTCTATTGTTAAACACACACATTAAGGATTATTATGTCTCGGAGAATGAGCCTCTTTATCATTATGTGTTGTCATTCTTTATTCCTGATAGCTCTCCTTGGTCTGAAGTTTATTAAAGCTGCTAACCACTGTCTTTTGATCAGTGTTAAGATGTATCTCTTTCTTCATCCATTTAATCTGTATGTGTCTTTATACATTAAAACTAAAAGTGACTTTCTTATAGCTAACATAGTTTGGTCTTATTTCTTGATCTACTCTGATAATCTCTGTCTTTTAATTGGTTTGTTTAGACCATTGATGCTTAAGATGATTATTATAAAGTTGTATGACTATCTGCCAGATTTGTTACTCTTTTCTATTCCTTGCCTTTGTTCTGTGTTATTTTTGTCTTCACTCCTTTTCTACTTTTTTTTAGTTTTTTAAAAACTACAAATGTGTCACATCTTTTGCAGTTGTCCAAACAGTTCTGGAATATTTTTGTTTCCTCTTTTTCAACTTTGTTTTGCAATTTAGAAGTTTCTGTTGCCTGACCCTCAAGGTCAGAGATTCTTTCTCTTTCCATGTCTAGTCAACTAATGAGTCCATGAGTGTCATTCTTTATTTCTCTGACAATATTTTTGATCTTTAGCATTGCTTTATGATTCTTTCTTGGACTTTTTATCTGCTTACATTGTCCATTTGTTCTCCCATGTGTCTGCTTTTTCCATTAGTGCTCTTAGCATATTAGCCATAGTTGTTTTAAATTCCTGGTACAGTCATTCCAGCATCCCTGTCATAGCTGAGTCTAATTCTGATGTTTGTTTTGTTTTTTAAAGTTGTTTTTTGCTTTTTTGGTGTGCCTTGTAATTCCTTCTTGAAAGGCAGATATGATGTTCTGGGTAAAGTAAATAGGTGTTTAGCGATCTGCTGGTAAGGTGTGAGGGCAGGAAAGCATTCTGTCTGTGGTTAGATGGTAAGTCTGGGTCTTTTAGTGAGGCTGTGCCCCTGGTACATGAACTTGGCCAAGTCTCAGGTTTTCTCCCATGCAGTTGGGACCGGATGTCTAGAGTAGACTGGGATTGGGTGTTTCCCTTCCTCCATGTGAAAGAGGAGGGCAGCTGGATTTGAATATTTTTCTTCTTCCAGGTCATTAGACTCTTCTAAAACCCCAGTGACTTAGGCTCTGGTAAATCAGTGTGTCTTGAGGGGCAGACCTTGTTATAAGAGTGGTCTATCATATTTGAGCATTCCCTTCCCCTGCTGGACCCATGAGGGGATCTGCCTCCAATATTCTCTCTGTGAAACCTGGTCAGGCTCCTGGAGGTAAAACTCACAGACGTGAGGGGATACCTCATGACTGGCTGCCCCACCACCTCCCTCACCTGCAGGAGTTTCTGTCTTTCAGGCTTATCCACAAGGAGTCTCCAGCAGTTCATCAAATAAGTCCGCATACTGATTCTTCTGGCTTTCTAGAATCACCTGTTGGTGCCTCTGGTTTCCCGAGCAGCAGCTTGCCCAGTGACCTCACTTCTCTGAGGCCTCTAAGAAGAAGTGTTGATGTTTTCAGCTTCTTTCATGTTTCACCTGTCATTAGGACAGTGATGGTTTCCAAGCTTCTTACCTGCCGGAAGGGGTTCGTGACAGCTTTGCTTTCATGGTGACAGAGCATTTGTATATTTATGATATTATTGAAGTTGGACTGGTCCTCCTTTGTCTGCACCCTCCCCATCGTCCCGGCTGCACTAGGCCTGGGAATGTGTGCATGAGCTATATCCATAGGGTCTGCCCCTCTGTTCTTTAGTAGCTCCTCGATGAGTCATGAAACTCTGAGCCACAGTTCCCTCCTATGTAAAATAGGCATTACCCACGCAGCAGGGAGCATCTGAACAGAATAGTCCGCTAATAAGCATTTTTTATTATAATAATAGGATATACTTCTACTGTGTGGATTAATGAGAGACTTCCTGTGGGTTACCTTCTGTTTTAAAAAGTGCTCTAGTAGATTTTAAGGAATATATGAAAAAGGAGGGAGGAGTCGTCTTCAGTGTGTATACTAGCTGTGACCCAAGAATCAGTCTGCAGTTAAAATCAATTCAGTGGGACATTGACCCTGGCTTTAATATTCTTAACTCTTGTACAGTTGGATTTCTTTTTTATCTTTAAAGAGATAGAGATGTTCTGATTTTTCTCTTTTGAGTTATTACTAATAATGTTTGAGGACTGAACTATTCCTTCTTATTTTTCAAAGAACTTTCTCTTCCATTTTTCTGTTATAATCTTTTTTCTTTCTACTAAGCTAGCATACACATGATTTATTTTCCCTTTAAAATGATTTTGTTATGGTTAAAAAGTATACTTTCCCATGCATGGTGGCCTGCGAGGAGCCACTGGCAACAGCACTTCCACTGTGGGGGTGCCTTGTTTGGGGGCTCAACCCCCGTGTTCTAGGAGGTGGACATTGACCAGTTACAGACAGGGGTGTGGGAAGAAGCAGTGCTCACCTCAGAGAGGAGCCTTGCATCTTTCAGCAAGGCCACAAACCTGCTGATCTAACACAGCCTGATGCTGCCGGGCTGCAGCCTCCAGCCTCTTGACCTTGTCCTGTGAGCAAAAAATACCTTGGGTATAGAATCACATGTCCACATATATGATAAAATACTCAACAAATGATACACATATTACCATACTTGTCTACTGATATATTCTAAAGCATATCTTAAATACAATATTATCAGGATTAGGAAAAGCACTTGATCATGTCTGTTTTCTTCCTGTACCCCAGAAGATTGTCCTGTGCAGCCCCACTTTGAAGACCCACTACTCTTGGTTTCAGCCATGGGCCACAAAAGCCTAAATTATTGTCTCAACTCCATTTCTAGTCCCAGCCCTACCCTACCTTGCACAGAATCTGGCATTTTGATGGTGGGCTAGCTAAGAGGCAGCTGTAGATGGGAGGGCTACAGGCGGGGGGGCGACCTTCTCTTTTTGTGGGGAGTTCAGTCCTCCATGGTCATCAGTGAATTAGTGGGACTTGAGCAGCACAGCCAGGTTTTGTCCTGAGCCGGACTGTCTGAGAGAGGCTTGGTGAGCAGTGTGCGGGGACAAGACTGCAAACTGAAGTGTCTGCATTTATCAGCATCCTAGATGCTCAGTGCTTGTTCACCTGTTAGAAATCCACGATTTCCTCTTCAGGTTCTTCCATCGAAACCCCGTCCATAAAAGAAGTCTCAAAATTGGGGTGAGACATCTGGTCTGCATTGTTTTCAGTTGTATATATTTGGTGTCATCATCAACAGTGACCAGCCATTGCGTTCAGACTCATTCTGGTGAGGTCACCAGTTCTGTCACTCTCACTCCCTACCTTCAGGAATCCCTTAGCAGATCCTTTAGAACTCTGCCTCCTCTGGGTCACAGGCAGCTTAGAAGTCAGATTGTTTTCATCTGATTGACAAAGGAATGGAAGAAACAGTTGTCCACACCCTCACCCTTTCCTGATAATGGGTTTCCTGCTGCCCCAAGGAGAAAGCTGTGACCATGCTCTTGGGGGACTCCTGCTAATCTCCCCTACCCCATGCTCCCAAGCTGTCCACTGACAGGGTCAATAGCAGTTTCATATTTTTGCATTCCCGTGCAGTTACTGTGACTTCCCTGGGTGATGGGGTCAGTTCTTGCTCTCCCCAGCTCCTGGACCAGGGACAGGATTGCTTTTCAGCATCTGTGTGTGCCTTTAAAGTCTGTGGGGTGGGGAGAATGGATGTCCATCCCTGCTGTTCTCTAGAGCCTGGGCTGGAATCTCCCAGGTAGAAGGGGCGAGGGGGTAATGGGATGGCTCAGAGGCAGGTTGTCTTGCATTGCTGTATAGTATCTATATCGCTTCATAGGGTGATTGGTCCTATTCCTGCTCCCCGCAGCTCCTAGACCAGGGAGCAAGATTTTCTTTTAGCCTTTCTGCTCCTTGAAAGACTTAAAGACTCCATATTCTTAAGTTAGATGTGTTCTTTTGGGACTACCCTTCTAGAGGAGAAGCTGCAAGATTCTCGAACTCCTGAGTGTGTTCAGATAGAAGCCCTCACATCCTCTTTCCGTTTTCTTTCCCATTTCTGAAATACTGGCAGCCTAGCATCTGGAACATGAGTGCTGTCCTTGAGATGCACAGGTCCTGAGGACAAGGACACTGGCCTGCAACCTGGGGGTTCAGCCCCACCAACTGTTATTAGACCTTAAAAGAAAAAAAGTCTGAGTATTTTCAGTTTCATTTTCCTTGTCCAGGCACTTTCTAGCTCTGAGATTCTGATTGTATTGTTTTAACCCTTCCCCTTCTCATCTCCTTTTATTCTCTTTTCCCAGATTAGGATCACTAAGCTTCCTTACTGTCTGTTAGATGGGCAGAGACTAGCTTCCTGTTTTAGCGCCCTCACACCAAATTTCAGGACTAGAGTGGAAGGACTTTTGTCTTTAAATTCCATGACCATTGACATGCCCTGCTGGCTCCAGTGCTAAGCTGCTGGCTGAGGTGTAGACCATGTAAAACCCAAGGACCTGGGTTTGCAGCTCGGAGCTGGAGAGAACAACTGAAAATAAATAAAAGTGCTTCCTCATCCCTGGCTCTCCTCCTCTCCCTCACTCCCTCCATCCTTCTCTCCTCCCTTCCTCCCTGGAAATGCTTCTGTCTCCTTTCCCTTTCTTTCTTCCCTTTAAAAAAACAACAAAATCCTGTGACCATTGTTTGTGCTTCAGCATCATGTTTTCTATTTGAAGCTACTGAATTTTTTGTTCCAGTGCTGATTTTCAGTGTTTTTTTTGTTTTTTGTTTTTGTTTTTGTTTTTTTTTTAAATTATGTGCTTATTTGTCCATGTGTAGACACATTAGAAAATCTATCTGATGAAAATGACTTTCACCCTTGGCCCTACCTCTGTTTAAAAACTTAGTTTCTCCCAGTAATTCTCCCTCCTACGTCCTTTCCTCCAGTCTCCGCAACACCTCCAAATCCGACTGAGACCAGCTGGCCCGACAGCCAGCGATGCAAATATTCAGATTTTTTTCTTGAGGGAACTGGCCAGCCAAGTTGAAAGGTCGAGGTCTGCCTTCAAGGGCGGCTATTGATGGAGGTTCTTGTTAGGAAGTTGGCATCCTTTAGATCATGTGGCCTCTGAGGGCAGAATTTCTTTTTGCCTCTAGTGTAGTTCCTGTGTTCATTTAATAACCCCGCTTAAGGAGTGGAGAGGCATGGGGAGGGAGAAAGCTGAGAAAGGAGGAGTCCTAATCAAGTTGGGATTCTCTGGGAGGCCCCTCCCTCCTTGGTGGCCTCCATCCCACCCCGCCCCCAGGCACCACTGCTTCCTGCCTAAGACAGTTGATTTCTCATAGCAGAAATGGCTCTTCTTGTGTTCATAATAAAGATGAATGAAACGGGAATGATGGCGAATGTGTAATAGAACTTAAATCCAGGGTGTGAATTGCTGCTGCTAACAGAAAGGTTTTTGCTTTTTGGCTTCCTACGCTGGAAGAAAGATGAGATAAACAATGCGTGTATTTATTCAGCATTGCTCCGGAGTCAGGGAGAAATACTCCCCTGACCTTTTCTCCTTCTGAGGAATGAAATGGGTTTCGGCATTGTGCATTTTAAAAATATCATAGTAAAATATATGCAATGTGAAATGTATCATTTGAACCACTTTTGAGTCTGTTGTTCGTAGCATTACTTATATTCACATCGCTGTCAGCCACCACCATCCATCTTCAGGAGTGTTTTCTTGTCCCAGACTGATGCTAGGTCCCCTTCAGCACTCATTTCCCATCACCTGGCAACGCCCTTCTTTGATTATCTATGACTTTGACTCCTCAGCATCTCATCTAAGTAGAACCATTCAGTATTTGTCCATCTGTGGCTGGCTGGCTTCACTCAGTACAGTGTCTTCAGAGTTCACCCATGTGGTAGCATCTGTCAAAGTTTCCTTTTTAAACATGAACAGTCTTCTACTACAGCTCGGTGTTCCATGTCCCCTGTGAGCCACATGATTTGGGTCACACTGTGTGACACCGTTGGGAACAGCAACTCCACCTGACTCACTGTGATCTAGGCCTGAGGGCAAGGAATCTCCACCTGTCGTTGGTAGGAAAATAAGTGACTGAGTATCCTTAGGGAAACATCTTTTTAAAAGCAAGCAGTATGTGTACTATAGAAAATTCACAAAATGCTGGTAGGCAAAATTAGGGAAATCATTTACATATAATGTACTATCCAAAAATAATACTCTTTTTTTGCCTGTCCCTCCAAACTCATCCTGGGTGGATGCACCTACCCACCATACCCAGTGAGCTGGCCTCTGGACCTCTCAGGTGTGCTGAGCCCAGGCCCAGGCGGACTGGAGCCATGGACACAATTTCTAAGTCAGCTCCTGGGCCTTTTTGACCTCTCTGTCCACGCGTTCTGATTTTGATCTCACTAAGTTATGCCTTTTCATGAATTCTTAAAAAATGTATTCAGGGAGTTCACCTGGTGAGTAACATTGCTAAAGATGGTGAGGATTAGCTGAGCTCTCTCCCAGCAACAGCACCTGGGGTTCTGCCCAGATCTCGCAGAGAGATGGAGGCCATTCCCCTTTCTTCCTCCCGAGATGACTCGGGGTGCGCTACAGACAGCCCTGCCAGCTGCTTACGTGACAGTTTTACAGATGTGGTGCCGTGGCTGTAGGTTACCTGTTCCTCCCTAGGGTAGTAAACATCTTTTCCTGTCCATAAATAGCTCCTACAGCGTTGTAGTGAGAGCAGCGCGCACCCACACCACGAGCTCATGGAACTTGCCCTGCATTGTCTGGCACATATAGAAGGTTCTATCCAGTATCCTTAAAGGTAAATCTTTACATGTCCTTCATTGCTTCCTTAATTCCTGAATGTGAGACTGTAGGGTCAATGACAATGTATGTGTTTAAGGATTTTTTAATATTTATTGCCAGTAGTCTACTGAAAGGGGCCTATTTCCTTTTTCCCTAGCTGGCATTAAGAAAGAAATCTTCCTCTGTCCTTTCTCCATTTTAATAAGTAAGAACATAAAACTGGGGACTTTGATCACTAGCCAGAAATGTGATGGCACTATTAAAATAGAATTCTCTTGAGTTTTGTTTGTAGAAATAGTGTCCAAAACAACTCAGACGGCATCCAGTGGACGTCACCTCACACCTGAAGTATTTTGTTCTGTTCTGCACACAGGGTTTTCAGAGACGCTTGTAAATAAAGTAGGTTCAGATGATGATGAGTCAGGGGCGAGGCTGCTGGAAGCAGGGTCCAAAAAGGAGGACTTACAAGAACTGGATGTTTTACAGAAGGACTTAGAGGGGGAAACGGAATCGTGATACCCAGATATTTGAAAGGCTGCCATACAAAAGAGGCTGAAGACTAATTTATTTTCTTTTTATTTGAGACTCCAGAGAGTACAAGTTACAGGGAAGCAATTTTTGTTGTTGTGTAAGGACGCCTGCGCCAGCAATTCCAGCTGTCCGGTGAAACAGGGCACTTTTGAAAGGATGAGCCACCCATCATCTCTGGAAACTCCTAAGCTGTGGCTGTGCAGGCTGCGGGCCTTAAAAAGATTTTTTCACATGTGTAGAGAGATAACAGGCCTGGTTTCTTCTGATGCCAGCATTCAAGAGAGGAGAACACATCCTCAACTTGCAGACTCTGTGATGGCAGGCTCTGGGGCAGGGCTGGGAAGGTTGGGCTGTGCCTGGGGCCCACAAGGAGCTTGCCGGGGCACGCAGGCCCTGCTCAGATGTGAAGGCTTGCCTCTGGGGGCTTCCCTGACATTTTATCTACTTCGAAGTGAGTTGTCAGCACAGTGGAAGAAAAACAGATTTAGGGAGAGTGACCTGGGTTGGAGCAGTGGTACCAGGATTTTAAGCTGTGATGAGTTAGATACGTTGAGCTTTTAAGTCCCAGTTTCCTCTTTTGTGAAATGGAAACAAAAGTAATAATCATGTGTATTCTTCAGGGTTGCTGTGTGGTGTGGAGGGGCTGCATGCAGTAGCTGTCTGTGGTCACTGGCTGACGGATGCCCCCTTTCCTTCATCCTTTGTCGTATCAACTTTAATTCAGTCCTTTTGGGAAGCAGGTTCATTTTGATAGTCTACTAATGTTTAGGATGAAAAAGAATCTCAATAGTGTACAACACACTAAATTTATTGTGGTTAGACACTCTCACACATAGAGGAAAAATGAAGAGTTTCTGTTTAAAATTTGGAAAAGAAATACATGAATATTTCTTGACTTTAAGCCAGACATAGACTTTATAATGCAAATCTGACTGTTCCGTGAGTATTTTTTATAGCTATGTTGATAATACAAAATAATTTTAAATAAATTAAGAGCATTTACCCTGTAACATCTTTTTTTATTACATTTACTTTTAAATGGCTTTTAAACACTTTGCCAAATTTCCTATTTTTTCATCCTTAAAAATAATTTGTATAGGATGTCTTATTTCAGGATACAGCCTCTCAAGGGTGGGGAAAATTGACTGTCATACCAGATATCCAGTGACAAATAATGAAGTATTATTTCTTTTGTCCTTTAAATGGGTATATTTTTGTAATCCTGGCCTTCTCTTTCATGAGGTAGCATTATGACCTTCTAGAGGAAGAATATTGGAAATTTTTTTCTTTTAAGCATAGTAAAATTACATTCAATTTAAGATCATCCAAGAGGTTAAAATAAATCTGAGAGCTTTGTCCTTTGATTCAAAATACATTCTATTTCCCTTCTTGGCGGCTTTCCCAGAAGAGGCTGCTCTGTTTTAAACAGGCCAGCTTTCAATTTGTTTAAGCTGTCCTTCCTGGAGAGGATTTGAGTAAAGATGTGCAACAGGGCCCTGATACCAGCACAGAATCTAGAAGTCTCCTGCCACCTGAATCCACTGGCCCCGGGGACCTGCGCCAGCCCAGGCTCTTTCCCTCACTGTAAACCTGCAAACAGTAGATGTCCCCAGGGACATAGGTCAGCATAGTCCTGAGGGGCTCTGAGGGGCTGTCACACCTAAGAATTAGTCCTCTAATCTGAAGACAACGTGTGTGCATCTCTGAGCATTTTTGCTTCCATGTTCTCTGGTGCTAATCCTTTGGAAGTTCATTTTTATAGATTTATGTCATTGTTTTGTTTTGTCTTTTAATCTAATATTAAATTGAGGTAACTGCTTTACAAAATGATATAAACCCACATATTCAGGGCCCTCATGATATTGTTCTTTCTCGTTTTATTTATTTTTAAACATTATTGAGGGAACATTACACCCAAACAAGATACAGGTTTCAGATGGACATCCTTATAAATCAGCGTCTAGTCCAGTTCTGTCCTTTAACACTGACATTGTTTCCTTAAATAGGTTTAGTGAACATAGGTATTCAAAGAAGGGCGATGTTTGGAAATGTGGCGTTCTTTCCAGTTGCAATTAACTGAACAAGTCATCCAAATGCAAGTAGTTCCCTGATTATGAAAGCATTTTTTTTCCAAAAGTGCATTTGAGTTGTGGGGTTATCAGAAGCCCAGAAGTTTTCCTGCAGAGCGGCACTGCGGCCCCCATGACGGGAAACATGACTCCTGGCTGCGAGCGGAGGCCTCGCCTGGTATCCGCACCTGTTTCTGCTGCTCTCTGTCCTGGAGGGATGCGGCAAAGCCCTTCAGTCTCCATGAGATGAGGGGGAGGGAAACCCCAAAACTCAACTAGGAGGAGTAGGGTTGTGAAAAGATAGTGTAACTCAGGAGCCTGGGGGGCATTCGGGGAGAGAACCTGGTTCCAGGAAGCCTCAAACTGGCAGAGGCGTGTGAAGGGTCAGCAGGTGTGAGAGGGAGGGCAAGAATCCTAGTGGGCAGGTGTCCCAGGTAAGTCAGAGGTGGGAAAAGGGAAAGAGAAGGCATTTCTGGGCCTGAGGTCTGTGTCACCAGGGAACTGTTTGCAGTAAGGGCTGCGACTGGCCAGTGGCCACGTATGTGTCCTGTGAGTGCACCAGCAGGTATAAGTGGTAGAAAGCGGCAGTGACCAGCCTCAGGACCCTCTTCCCCCACAGGGGCCTGAGCAGGAACTGATGAAGGGTCTGGCCTGTCTTTTCACGACCTTGGTTCTTCTTTCCAGAGGCAGTTGCCCCAGGCCTCAGCCTCTTGCTGCTTTTGGACATAGTTTTTCTTGGCTAGAGGGGCAAGAGGGGCTGACTATTCCCTTTTCCAGTAGCCCATGTTGGAGGGTGTGGGGGACCGCTGGTCTGGGGCGCTGGACGAGGAGCACTTGGCCTCCTCTCTGTTAGCCCAGCCCTTCCCTGGACTGGCCTCAGCTGCCATCAGAGCAGAGAGCAGATATGGCAGGCTGGTGGACAGGAGGGCAGGCCCAAACTTCCCTCTGTGCTGTGGGTCTTTAGATGCAGCGACAATATGAACTGAGTGAGGCTGGTGGCGAGGTTACAAGAGGGCCGTGAGGATGTTCGCTTCGGTTATTAAACGTGCTCTGTGTGGCGGGTTCCAGCTGCACCCTGCCTGCCAGTGGGAAGCAGAGAGCGGGGGCAGACTCCAGTGTGGAAAGTGACGGGTGCATGGGTGTGCACCTGTGCGGGCGCAGGATGAGCAGAAGGCCACCAGGCGTGGTTGCGAGTGAGCCACGAGTGGGCGAAGGCAGCGCTGAGCCTTCTCATTTAGTTTCTGTCTGCTCTGTCTAATCATTGATCTCGAGCCGGAACATGCGGTGAGGACGTCGGAGGCTGGCTTGGGTAGAGGGATGCTGAGAACTCAGCTCAAGTGCTTTCAGTGAATGTTGTCTCCAAGTCCAGACCAATATAAAGACAGAGCCTCTCAAAAACACACATCGTGTCTGGGCCAGGAGGCAGGGACAAACAGTTGTCTCCATGTTCTTGCTTCTCTCTCTCTCTCTCCCCCCCCCCCCCCCCCCCCCCCCCTGCAAGCAGGCAGGAAGAGAGGAGTAAGAACATTCATTTATTTAGTTGTTCATCTTGGTTTTCCTCTGGCCTTGAATCTTGAACAACCTGGGCCCTTGGGATGTACGTGGACTGTGTCTGGTGGTGGCCTTATCCACTAGGCCACCAGGGTGTGCCAGTTGTCAGCACTTCAAACAGCAGTTAGTGGTGGGTGGACTTGAGCTCCTTCCCCTGCAGAATGTGAATTTCACTGTGAGAGGAGCCACTGTCAAAGTAATTGTGTAGAAAAGCGGTGAGGATGAGGCTGTGCGTGAGGAAGAAGGAAGAGGGGTGCCGCAGAGAGAAGCTATAGCAGGGGCCATGCGGGAGGGCCTCTTAGGGAGCAGCCATGTCCAGAGGCAGCTCTGCCAACTGGAGGAATAAACACATTGAAAGGAAACAGTTCTACTTGACAGCATTATTACTTTTTGTTTGTAAATACACATGGTCTCAGCTGTGTGTGGGTGGTAGGAGGACCTGGTTTAACTAAGTTCACAGGGACCCTTAGAGCATTGAAGGACAGTGATTAGATCTTAACCATTCTTCTCCCCTCCCCTCTTCTCTCTTCCCCTCTCTTCCCCTCCCCTCCCCTCCTCTGTACTCCCCTCCCTTCCTCTCCTCTCCTCCCCGCTTCGCCCCTCCTTTCCCCCC
>RJWH01004952.1:0-90316 GCA_004363575.1 Solenodon paradoxus | reverse complement strand
GGGAGAGCCTCACTGTCCCTCTGTGGCACTTGGGGGGCATTCCTGATGGGACGGCTGTGGCTGTCCTCCCTGAGGCCTCTTGAAAGCCCTGGACAGACACAGCGGCAGGTCTCTGAGGGCTGAGCCGAGTACCCCTGAACGCGGGCCCCCTCCCTGCTGGCGGTGCCACCTGGCCTCCCATCCCGCCTCAAGGTGGCGCACGTGCCTGCAGGTGCCTTTGATGTCCCCCTGCGCTTCTGCCCGCCCAGCCACCGGCCCTGTGCCCACGAGGTCCCGCCCCACGTCATTCCCGCATGGACCCGAAACCAGGTCTCAAATTCTCCTCTGACCTGTGTTGTCATTTCCGGTCCCCAGGCCGTGAGTTCGCACTTGGGAACGTGCTTTGAGAATGATGGCCTTTAACATCCTGAAATCTTTACTGAACAAAACAACACTAGGCGCGCTGGGACGCGAGACGGGGGGCCTGTGCCGGAGTGGGTGTGGTGTCCCGCCCCAGCCTCGCCCACCGCTCTGGCCCCCTGGCCAGCACGACCTGGCCCTGTCCGGAGTGCCCAACGCAGCGGCCTGGAGGAACGGGGGAGTGGGCGCCGGGACCCTCGAGGAGGGCTGCGCCTGCCCGGTGATGGGAGCCAGTCCTTACCTGCCCTTGACCCCCGGCGGGTCCCTGCAGGAAACCCAGGGCCCTGCAGCACCCAGGACCGAGAACAGGCCAGGGAAGAGGGGACAGGCCCACGGTGGGCTGGCAGGGCCGCCCTTCCCTTGAAGGGGCGAGTCGAGGGCACCGTGCCTGCCTGCTCCCCGTCACCACACAAGCTGTTAGCAGAGGGGGACAGGGAAGCACGTGAAACCAGTGCGCAGGAAAGTGTCATCTGCAGGGGGACCGCGGGCGCAGGATGGGGGTGGGCTGTGAGCCGTCTGCCTCTGCCACCACCCAGGCTGCGCTGCGTGGCTGCACTCGGACTGCGCCCACTCCGGAGGCCTGGGCAGGACGCTGGGCTGCGGTCAGCGCCTGGCTGCTGCCTGGCCTGCCCGCTGGCACCGCTGAAACCCCAGCAAAAACTGAGTCACAAGGACTTGGCTGAAACAGGGACAGCACTCAGACACCCCCACCCACTCCTCGTCCTTCAGGGGTGCATGGAGTGAGGGTCCCCAAACACTATCATCCTCCCTCCCGTTGTCAGGACGGCTGGCCCTGCAGTTTCCCAGGTGCTCTCAGACCCCGCAGCTCAGGGCTCAGCTGCGGTCACGCCGGAGGCCGCCGCGCAGCTTGTCCACTCCTCTGGGGCCTCCAGCCCTCCCCGCCTCCACAGGGTGCTGGGCCTCGGTCGGGGGAAGCGACTGGTAACGGCAACGGCTGGCCAGCCCACAGCCTGGAGCAGAGGTCAGGACACTGGTGCCCGGCAGGCAAGGGGCCACGGCCTCGGTGTCCACCGGGGGACTCGTGCCAACAAGGAGCCTTTGTCCCTTACTGGTGTGCGGCTGGAAGGGCAGAGGCTGTGGCTGGGAGCTCCGTTCACCGCCCTGTGGCACAGCGGGGCAGCTGGTAGACTCCTGCTGACTTTGCCAGAATTTAAAACTAGAATTCTATGGAGAACTTCCCACTAACAGAAGTTCCGAAATACCTCTGAGTTAGAACTAAAGTTACCGTCGCGTCCACCCAGGCCCGGAGGCTGGCGAGCCTGCAGAAGAAACTCAGACGGAAGGCAGGGATGGTGTTTTGACAGAATTTGATGGGGCTCACTCAGCGAGGACGAGCTGAGAGGACAAGCCGCAGAGCCTGGGGTTTCTGGGCTGTGACCCTGGCCACGTGGGGGATGGCGGGGGAAGGTTCCAGGGGCCGGGACAGTTGGGCGAGGCCCATCCTGGAGGTGGGTCCACTCTCGGCTGCAGAGACCCCCACGAGGGTGGGCTGTCCCAACCATGGGGAGGGGTTGGGATGTGGCCTGGCCTCCCGGACGGGCCCTTGCAGAGCCCACGTGGCCAGCTGTCCGACGTGCTCCCTGGATACGGCTCATGTCTCTCCAGGAAGCCCGGATCTCAAGCCCCGGACCCGCAATGAGGAGGCGCCGTGTGAGGAAAGTGCACCCTTCTGGGGGCCGCAGGACCGAGGGCGGCCCGAGACCCGCGCTCAGGGTCCCCGGACATCGCGGCCGGCCTCTCGCTCGGCATCCAGGCCGCGGTCCCAGGAGCGGACTCACCTCGGGACTCAGGCTGCCAGCCGAGCGGCCACCCCCACCCTCCCCTGCCAGGCTGGGTCTGTGCACCCACAGTCGCCCAAGAACAGGACGACAACCGAGTGACCACTGACATGTATTTATCACCGTTACAGAGACCGCAAACAGGAGTGTAACACAATCACCTTAGCAAGACTAGGCAATGATTTAACACGGACTTTAAAAAAGAATCATATTTTATAATTCATCTACAGGCTTGAAAAACTGGATTAAGAAAGTATTAAAATTCTGCTCTGACAAGCTGGTGACACAGGGCCAAGACATCCCTCGTCTTAAGAGTAGTTACTGCGTGTTAACGAACGACGGAAAGTAAAAGACAAAGATTAGTTGTAAGTTGGACCCAACTTGTATCAAAATCCGCTGCCAAGGACCACGGAGACGCTCCGGACGGAGCTCCAGACCGGGCGACGGGGACCAGCTGCCCCGCGAGGGACGGGGCTGTGGGGCAGGGCAGGGCCTCGCAGGGTAGCTGGCATCACTTCTATGGGGCCGCACCCTCAGGGGCTCTCAGAAGCGCCTTCCCTCCGGACTAGGGGGCAGGAGGCAGCGCCCGCTGAGGAGCGAGGGGAGGGAACAGGGAACGGGGCTCGGGCTGGGGAAGGGCCCCAGAACGAGGCCCCACACGGTCCTGTAGGGACACCGGGCCTCCCCAGGCAACGCGAGAGCTCCAGGGAGGCTGCTGGCGGAGCCTCTCCTGCTGGGGACAGGTGCCGCCACACGACTCCCCCGTCCAGGGGACACTGAGCACCCAGGAGCGTAACAGGGACATCCCCACACCGGCTGAGCGGCTGGCCACTGAGGGCGCTGGGAGGCCCTGACCTTAGTCGCTGATAAAGGACAGGGTTGGGAGGAAGAAGGGGGGTGGGGGGGCAGGGGGTGCCGAGGGACCTCCCACGCCAGTTTTAGGGCTTCACGAAGTGGGAATGATGCACTGGCCCTTCTGGGAAACGTGGCGACAGCCTCAGGGGATGTGGCTTCAGGAGAGGGCCTGCCCACGGATGGGTGGGGTGGGGAACCGGGGCTCCCCGAGAGCCTGCTTTCCTGGGGCGACATCACCCCCACCCGCTGTCTCCCGCTCCCCTCTGGACTGGCTCCTGGGAGGTGCCCACCTCCGCTCCCCTGTCCCCCTGCCCGTGGCTGCACCGCATGACCCCAAATCCAAGGCAGAGTGGGGTGAGGGCCCCCGGTGGCATGGGGACCGGTATCAGCCGAGGCTGCGGTCTGCGCTGACCCCCCACGCCCCTCTGGGGACAGGGACGAGGTGATGGCCAGAGGGTGTCCCACCCTGGGCCCTCTGTCACTCTCATGGGGATGTAAGACACCAGGAGAGGTGGCACAGAGCCTGGCCACCACAGCATGAGCAGGGTGGCGACCTTCCCTGACACCTGCTTTGTCAGTGTCCGCACCACTCGGCAGGTCCCCAGACACCAGGCGACAAGGCGGTCTCAGCAGGAACGCGGGGGTCCTGGAAAGGTGCCACCCATGTGTGAAGAAAAGCCTGTGACCGCAATCCCCAGGGATGCGGGACTGGCACAGCGGAAGTGTCTGTGACATGGGCGGGGGAACGGGGGGGCAGTACAGATGTTGGCACAAGTCCTCCGTGTGGACGGTTAACACACGGCCTCAGAGCCAGCCCACGGGCCGGGGCGGGCGGGTGGGGACGGCACCGCACACCCCTGCCCCTCGAGGCAGGCGGGGGTCCAGGAGCCTCAGGGCGGGAGCGGGTCTCCACGTTCAGGTTTGTCATCGCTCTGCTAGTTTCTAACGCATGACGGGCACATCATCACAAGAAAGACCAGAGGACGCTGGACACGCAGGAAAGAAAGGAGGACCACATTTTGGTCACAGCTCGAAGGCAGGCGCTACGTGTCTACAGGGACAAAGACGAGACACCGGCGGCCGCGGGCCTCACAGCACGGTGGCCTGGATGACGATCTCGGGGCTCTCGATGTCCTTCTTGCTCTGCACCATCCTCAGCTCCAGCTGCGCCGGGCAGGGCCGCTGCCCCTCGCCGGACTGGGCTGCGGATGCACAGCACGTCAGGCCTCGGCCATCCGGCCCCGACCCCGCCCGGCGCCAGGTCAGAGGCTGCGGGCCGGCCGGACGCACCTTTTGCACACTGGATGGTCCGCTGCAGGACGTGGTGCATGGCCGACAGGGTCTTCTCGCAGGCCACCTGCGGGAGGGGACACTGTCACCCCACGGGGCTCTGCACCCACAGCGCCAGCCGGCCTCTCCGCTCCCCACCAGCACGCCTCCTCACGGTCACCGCTCCCCACGTGGCTGGCCTCTGGCGATGGCAGATGGCCGGGTGTGCCCCCGAGTGAGGGGGCCGGGCCGGCTGGGCCCCAGGCAGCAGCACGGCAGCACGTGACTGAGCCAGTCACGAGGACGCTAACGGGACAGGGCTCCTGCCGTGATCGTGCTGGCTGGTACCGCCCAGTCCAGGCCTGGGGCCCTGCCTCCCTGGCTGCCGCCTGGCCAGGCTGCCACCGCGGGGCCCCAAGCGCCGGCTGCTGCCTGAGAGCGGCAGGTCTCTGCTCACCAGGGGGCCGGTCTAAGCCCTGTGCGTCACACTCGAGGGGACACCCAGAGGCCCGCAGGTGCCAGAGACCTTGGATTCTCTCCTCCCTGACTGGACCCAGGACGGACGGGCACCCACACCCACGTGGTACACAAGCTGTCACAGGCTCCAGGGGGACGGCCATGTGTTTCCTATTCTTTGGTCTCAAGGGCGCTGAGGGCAGCAGGCGCTGGTCCTAGCCCCTCGGGCCCCTGGTGGAGTCACAGCGCACGGCCGTCACTCAGAGCTGCCTGCTCAGCCACGTCTCACTCAAGGACCCAATTCACCAAACGGTCCAACAGCGCCCGAGCCAATGGCCCCATCTCACAAAAATGCTGCTGGGGGTCTGTGACCTGCAGGTGGGAGGGGGCATGGGACGTCCCACAGCAGGGGCGTCTCCGCGAGCCCATGGGGCTCGGCACCGGCCTCGCCCAGCCCGCGAGCGTGTCAGGAAAGCGCTCCCTCTATTCCAGAAGACACGTGTGGACCCAGCACCATCGGCGACAGCGCCGCCGCCTCCGGCTGGGACTCCCGGCCACGGCTGCACCCAGCGCCCTGTCCCTCACTCCCCGCAGCCGGTCCCCTGCTGGCCTGAGAGGCGGAGGGCCGGGGACTCTCCCGATGCCAGTCTAGGGCCCAGGGGCCACTGGGCTGGGTATGTCCTGTGACCTTGAGGTTGTTGGGATGCTTGTGTGTCCAGGCCAGGAGCATGGCGGCGAAGAGGTCCCCTGTGCCCACGAAGACGGCGTCCACCCTGCGCACATCCATGCGGATGCGCTGTGTCCGCACGGGGCCGTCGGGGCTCCCTGGGGAGAGACACAGCTGGGGCTGGGGCCGCCGCCCTCGTCCCTCGCGGGCAGAGAGCGTAGGAACCCACCGGGCCGGGACACGCGCGGTGGGACGAGCAAGCTCACGGGAGACAGCCTGGAGCTGTGGCTGCGGGAGTGAGCGGCCGCGGGCTCAGGGCTGTGTGGATGCGCGGAGGGGTGCACGCGTGTTCTGGGCACACACGTCTGCGTGCTGTGTGACCTGCGTGCACATGTGTCTCCCGGGGAACCCACAACAGGAGCGGGAAACACCCCGCGGCCAGCTCGGGTTTGGGGGGCACTGCTTCTGGGGAGCCTGTACCCCCGCCCGAGCAGTTAGGATGGGAACTGATGCTGCTCAAGAAGCCCGACACTGGGAGCCAGACCAGCCTGAGGCTGCTTTAGCTGGACCCTGCGGGGTTGAGGGGCGGCCGCCTGAGCCCATCGGGGACTCTTTGGGGCGGGGTGTGGGGCCCCTGGGCCCATCAGGGGACATTGGGGGAGAGGATGCGGGGCCCCTGAGCCCATCGGGGGACATTGGGGGAGGGGATGCGGGGCCCCTGAGCCCATCGGGGAACATTGGGGTTGGGGGTGCGGGGCCTCTGAAGTCATCGGGGGACATTGGGGAGCGGATGCGGGGCCCGAGCCCATCGGGGGAACATTAGGGGTGGGGGTGCGGGGCCTCTGAAGTCATCGGGGGACATTGGGGGTGGGGATGCGGGGCCCCTGAGCCCATCGGGGGACATTGGGGGAGGGGACGCGGGGCCCCTGAGACCATCGGGGGACCACAGGAGTCGGGGTGCGGGGCCCCTGAGCCCAGCCGGGCCAGCCCCCGAGGCCTGGAGATGGCGCTGCGGGAGGAGGGCGTGGGGGGCGCACTCACGGATCCTCTGGCTCCCCAGCGCGATCAGGAAGTCGCTGCCCCGCGGGGAGGGCAGGTCGGAGCTGGTGATGACCACCGTGTCGGGGCCCATAGAGTGCAGGACGTCCATGACCTGGGCCGGGAGGCGCCTGCGTGAGAAGGCCACCGTGCCCGCCCCTCCCGTGCCCGCCTTCCAGAGGCCGTGCCAACCGCCTGGCCGCCAGCCCCTCCTCTGGGCTCTAGGCAGGAAGAGCCCACAGGCCGGGGTCACCTGAGCACCCCGGAACGTCTGCTCACCGCTAAGGCCTCTTCCTGGCTGTGGATCTTCCTGCCGCTCAGCAGCCTGGAAGACAGGCGGCAGGGTGAGACGGCGCCGCCGGGCCCCACAGGCCCCACTCCCGGAGCGCTGAGGCACGGTCAGCCCGTCCAGCGAAGGGAAGGGACTCTGCGCCTGTCGGCCACCACACTCCGGGTGCTACTGGGACGCGTCGGAACCGTCAGGAGCAAGTTTAGTTTCGTTTATTTTCTCTTTGGTTTTGCGTCCCACCCCGGCCTGGAACCCAAGTTCCTGGGCCGTACGTGGTGGGCACATCAGCGTCTCCGGCTGCCGAGCCCCCAGGTGTGCCCAGAGTCAGTGAGTTTTACAGGGGCTCTCCCCCCACGGAGCGCCCTCGAGGGAATGCGGGGTGCCCACCGATGCCCAGCGCCGGGGCCTCTGGCGCTGGGTCTCATCACCAGGCGGCCCTGGAACTGGGACCTCACGGGGACACGGGGGTGAGGCCCGCCTGCAGGGCCCCAGCTCAGAGGCTCTCCCCCAGACCCAGGGTCTTGCTCTGAAGGAGGCTGGGGGCCAGCTCAGTCTAACAGCAGTGCCCCTGGGCTCAGGTGGCCTGTCCTCGCAGGGATCTGCTCCCCCAGGGGCGGCACTCCCCTCCCGCCGTCGGTACTCACTCGGCCTCAAACTGGTTGGGGGTTATGACGTCTGCGATAGGCACGACCGCGTCCCTGTACACGGGGAGGAGGCCCTCGGGGACGTACTGTGGGGACACGGGACCAGAGGACGGTGCTGAGGGGACGGGCCCACGCAAGGACGCCAGTGACACGCGGGCGGCCGCCGGCATGGTTCCCCAAGGCCCCTCAGGGCGATTTAAACAGGCTGGGGAGTCAGAGGAATGACTGCCTGAGACACGCGGATGCAGCGTCCACCAACCAGACTCTACTACCAAACGTTCCTGCCCGTGTGCCCACGGCCCGCAGGGCCTGGACGCCTGCTCTCTGGCCCGTTCTAGAAAACCTCATCGGCCACCCTCCTCCAGGGGTGGGGTCCCCAGGCCGGCCATTTGGGGTGCAGCTGCCACTCCCCATGTGGACACTCACCATGGAGCCCTCGCCGTCCCACTTGTCCCCCATCACCGGGTCACACACTGCAAGCACAGAGGGCAGGTCAGCGCACCCACATGTCCTCCACCCGCTCCAAGCACGCATGACCACAAGCTTCCGCCCCACACCGGGCCCAGTGCTGCTGGGCCTGACAATGCACTGCTGTGTGGATGCCGGCCTCCCACAGCTCGCTACATGGCTGAGCCAGGGGACACGCACCTCGGCCACTCAGAGCTCGGTAAGCTGGTCCAGCCGAGGGAAGCACCACCCGCCTCTGTCCTGCGGGGCCGGGCCGTGTGCACTTGACCACAGGGGTGCTGGCCACAGGCGCCGGCCCCCGGAAGGGTCTGCCCGCCTGGCCCAGGGTGACTGAGGGCCGCCTACCATACACGAGCCTGGGGTTCTGCTGCTTCAGCTCCCGCACAATGTCCACCACCATGGTCAGGAAGGACGTGTCCCGCGTGTAGCCTGGGGGAGACCAGCGTCTGCTGACCACGCAGGGGAGGAGCATGGTGCCAGCCGGGGCCAGGCAGAGGGTCCCAGCTGCAGTCACCGGGCACCGGCGCGGCCCCCAAACTGCGCAGGCGGGCGAGTGGAGAGCCGGTGGTGGCCGTGGACCGTCTCTGGTCTCTCCACCAGACGCCTGCGCCCTTTGCCATGTGGCAACGCAAGAGGCTTGCCTCATGGGCTCGTGAATGAAGTGGCCTCCTGGCCGGCGGGCGCCCCTCCCAACCCGGGCACCCCAGCGCGGGGCGATATGCGGACCCCCACCGCCGCCGCGGGAGCAGTGACGGCCCGCGGAGGGCTGGCGGGAGCTGCGCCTCACCTGTGAGCACGTAGTCATACTTGTTCAGGCTGTTGAGCTTCAGCCCGTCGTACAGCTGCTGCAGCTCGTCGGAGGTCAGCACCTGGCCCTTCCAGTGGGGGTAGCCTGCAGCCAGAGGCTGTGCTGAGGCCCACGCCATCCCCCCCGCGGCCCAGCAGGACGGCGCCCAGTGCTGGCCACCACTGCAGGGCGAGGAGGGTGGGACAGGCCGGGCGCCTCCTGGCCACTGCTCCCCACGCCCAGTCTGCTGTCCCCACCCTCCAGCACCTGCTTCCCCACCCTCCCGGCCAGCACCCCCTGACCAGGCTGAGTACAGCCACAGCGAGGGAGGACCGAGTCCTGATGCAGAACCCAGTGCCGCTCAGACGCGGGCCCCGGAACACAAGCTGCCACAAAGCTCCCGTGGGTGACAGGCCAGGAGAACAGAAAGAGTGAGTGACCCTTCCCGCCGCTCGGTTCCAAAGCTTCCATTTCTGATTGGGGTGCAACTCCCGCGAGGGGCCTCGGGCTGCCAGGTCCAAGGACTGGCAGGGGCTCTGCCAGCTGCTCCGGAAACGTCCTGGGACTGGTACTGAGGCCTCTGTCCCGGCGTGTAGATGCTGTCTTTCCCTTGTCCTCAGTGGCCGTCCCCCTGAGATGCTGTGTCCTCCTCTCTTCCGCCAGAGGGACACAGACTGGAGAGGACCCACCCGAGCGGCCCAGTTCACTTAATCGCCTCTTGAAAGACTCACCTCCAAATGCAGCCCCTTCGGAGGTGCTGGGGGCAGAACTTCAGCAGAAACTTGGGGGAGGGCGCAACTCAGCCCATAACACAGTGACGTGGCTGAGATACACGTCTGCAGCCAGCGGGACACGGGGCAAAGCCCTCTGGGGGCCGGCTTCCTAACCAAATGAGCGTGGCCATTTAGTGGCCACTGCCCAGCAGGAGCATCTCCACTCGGGCCGGGCCCAGAGCCCCTGGCAGCCGGGCAGAGGGAACCCAGGATCCGCAGAGCGGAAGCACCTCTACCAGCTGCTGATTAAGAACGAGAAGGTTCTGAGCTGGAGGACAGGTGGCGGGTGGACCCGGCTAACAGGACTGACCCCGACTCTGACCCAGGGACTAGCAGCTGCACGCAAAGCGCTGCGAACAAGCTCAGGGGCCCAGCAGCCAGCGGCGGACCAGCCCGGCTGCCACGTGCGCTGTTGAGCGCGCAGCAGGGACAGAAGGCCCCCCGCCGGGCCCGGCGCGGGATCCCAGCAGGTCTCGGCCTGCGCAGGTCGGCAGACCTAAGCACACAAGACACACGGGAAAGGACACCCCACTGCTGGTGTCCAGGCCAGAAAAAGGGGTTTTCCTGGCCAGCCAGGAGTCACCGCCCCTCCGGACACCTGCCCCCAATTCTCAGACCCATCACGTGGGTCACCCTGTCACCTGGGACACCACAGACATGCTGCCCAGCCTCCTGCTCGGGCACCTGAGTCGCCCCCCAGAGCCACCCCTGGATCTTGTGGGGGGGGCGCAAGTTCTAGGGGGCCTCTCGGCCTTGCCCGGCCAGACGAGCCTGCTGAGGACGCCGCTTACCTGTGTGGTTCGAGAACTGGACGGAATTCACCGTGTCGATCTCAAATCCCAAAACCTGTGGGACAGAGAAGGGCCAGCGTGAGCGCGGGGGGCCGGCTGCGGGCGCCACGGGACCAGGCTGATCCCAGTCCTCTGCCTCCTGGGGGAGCTCCGGCACCCCCCACAGCTGCCCAGGCCCTGGTCCGCCCACGGCTCCCCTTCCCCTCAGACCTCGCCCAGGAGCCTTGGACACCGCGTGTCTGCTTGGAGGGGCCTGGCTCCTGCTCCTCAGCCCTCCCAGCCACACGCAGCCCTTCCTACCTCTAAGCCCCTCACCCTCCCTCCTGACACCCCGAGTCTATGTATATGCCCCCGCCCCCACCTCTCACAGTTATAGAAGCTGGGGTCACGTGTCAAAGGGTGGGACACAGGCACCCTGGCTGTCTCCCGGAGGGCTTGTGAGAGACCGTGTGAGACAGCAAACGTGTGAGAAGCGGGAAGGTCGGAGATGAGGAGCAGCAGCTGGCCCCAGCGGCCCTGCCCGTGCCCCGAGCCCTCTTGCCCTCTCCGCCCAGACACAACCATCCTTCAAGTCTCACTTTTATTTTCGAAATATCAGGCAAAACTGGGCCCATCCTGTTGGAGTAGAGGTTAGGTTTGCCGCCTGTGGTCAGGCGCAGTCCACACATCCCAAAGACCCAGGTTTGCGTCCCAGGGACAGAGGAACAAACAAGATGCAGAGCTAAATAAAATAAATAGGCTTCCTCCTCTTTCTGCCTGTCCCTGCCGGTCTTCATTCCTGCTGCACCTGTCCTTAAAGCAAAACACCAAACGGGCAGCACGCTGGTGGGCATCGGGGCCGTGGGGGCCCCAGGAAGGTCAGCGGTCCCTGGGGGGCGGTGCCGGCACCCCCGCTGCGCCCCTTCGTGGGAGTGTGGCCACTGCGTGAACTCACAGCCGGACACCGACGACGCATATTTAAGCGAAGTGAGAGCCAGGCTCACGGGGCTGGAGGCTAGAAAACAGTCAAAGGGCAGACGAAGCGTGTCTCTGTGCCACAGGCCCCGCCGGGTCCCTACTGCCCGACAATGGCAGGGACGGATCTGGAGCAGCAATGACACAAATCCTGGGAAATCCTGCCCAAATCCCTGCCGCAGCTTCTGGGTGTGAAGAGGGAGTCCCGCGGAGCTGGCGAGGGGTCTGGGAACGTCGGGCTATTTTCTGCTTTGAGTGACAGCTCGCTAAGCCCCTGCCCATCTCGCCCAGCATAGCACTGAGCAGCCTGCGGGAGGCCAGGCAGATGCTGGCCCCACCACCCGCGGGGGCCCGGGCACAGCCCACGGGGTCAGCCAGGCCATCAGAAGCTGCAGCCCTCGGAGCCCAGCACCTCCCATCCCTGCGGCCGGTGCCCAGCTTGGACGGCCTGCTCAAGTCTCCCTGAAAAGAGCTGCCTGAGCCTCTGGGCCAGGCCGCCTGACACGCCTTCAGATGCTGCCCGTGCCAGTCAGGGTGCAGGACATGTGCTGGGCTTCTCCCCATGGAGCTCCTGCACCCCAGCCGGGGTGGCCGAGCCGGGTCCCATCCCTGGAGGGGTCCACATGGGTTTGAGGGTGGCTGAGGCAGGAAGGACGGCCTACACAGGCAGCTGTGGTCTGGGGCCACCGGGAGATGACCCTGGAGGGTCTCCAGAAGCCCTTTATTCAGTTTTAATAGGTCTGGAAAGTTGATTTTTAACAGAAATTACAGTCAGGAAATTGCAAAGATTCAAACCCCTTCCTAAAGGACACTTTGGGATACTGGTGTGACCGCTATCTTAACACAAACAGGGACGGAAAGGCCAGGGGAGAAGGTGCAGGGGAGCACAGCGCCCGGGCACCGCCCTCTGCCCACGGGGCTCACGCTGGGACGTGTCCGGCTGCCAGGGGCCGCGGCTGGACACAAGGACGACTGCACCCCTGGAGTGGCCACAGGGTGCCCATCCTGCCCCCACTGCCCCTTCTAGCAGGGCAGACGTGTACGGAGGTACCAAAGTGGCTGGGGGCCTGAGGCCGGGCTATCTGCTACCTGCAAGCCTGCCGCACCTGTCCCGTGCTGACCCCGCAGCCCAGGTCCGCCCAGGTCCGGAGGCAGAGCGTCCAGAACCGCAGGATGGGACGAGGGACCCCGGGATGTCCCAGGGCAGCCCCCGCCCCACAGACCACCCTGGTTCCTGGAGGCAGGCGGACAGACAGTACTGGGCAGGCAGAGGGTCAGTGTCCTCAGAGCTCTCGCGGGGCCAGTTCGCGAGACCACCAGCCACACTGACGGAAGTCAGAATCACCGAAGAGCACTGGGCAGCTGCTGTTGGCCTGCCTCGGCTGTGCCCTCTGTCCGTCCTGACACTGTTGCAGTGTCCTCACCACTCCGGTCAGCCACAGCCCCACCCTGATCAGAGCTGCTCCTGGACGCAGCCCCGTCCCTGAAGCCGCCCCCGCCCCTCGGGGCTCACTTTCACTGGGTGCACCCCCGCCTCGGCCCGTCTGTCCTGGATCCACTGCCTGGCCTCAGCCCTGCTCCAGCCAGGCAGGCTGTGCTGGGGCCTGAGGCCTGGGCAGCACCCGGCTTGGCCAGGGGCAGGAGGCTCCCTCGGGGCAGGAGGGAGCACCGTCCTGCCGCGAGGCCTGGCCGGAGAGCATGTAAACGGGGGTCTGTCGTTGACACAGCCACGTGTGCACACACCACACAGACACGGGGAAAGAATCGGAAAGTGAGACCCACAGTCCCTGTTTTCCTCCAGTCTGGGTAAAGCGGAACAGACACCTCAGCCTCCAGCTGGGAAAGTTACGAAATAAGAGGTTGAACAATTCTGGCCCTTCCTGGAGAAACAAACAACGCCCAGTCCGGGAAGGGGAGTAGAAGGGATGCAGGGAGGAGGGGTGAGGGGAGGAGGGGTACAGGAAGGCATGCTGGGGGGAGGGGTGCGGGGAGGTGGGCCTGGTGCTGGCTGATTCCAGCCTGAGCACCTTTCGGGAGGGCTGACTGCTCCTTGCTCGGTGTGCTAATTTGTCACCAAGAGGGCCGGTTCCACCACTGTCTGGAGGGCAGTTCTGCAGGAGGGGACACTCCGACCCTCCGAAATCCCGGGAACCACGGAGAGACTTTTCTGTGTTTCATCCACTAACCAAGAGCCCCTCGGAGCGCCACCAGCGGCTCAGGGTCCTGGAAGTGACGGCTGAGAATGAGCATCTAATGACCTTGACGTGACCCCTGCTGTGTCTGTCCCCCCCCCCCCGACACATGCGCGCTGCCACGGGCACCGGCCCTGCTGGTCCAGAGTAGCGGAGGGCCTGGCCCTGACCGGAACCCCAGCTCTGCCCCCGCCATGCTGGGCGGGGCCTGAACGCAGGTGTCCAGGCCAGGGGTCCTCCGCACAGCCCGTGCTGGCCCTTCCCGGTGTCAGCGCAGCCCACGGCGCACGGCGCGCTGACAGCCACACAGGGACGAGGTGGCGCACGGCCGTCTGGTCTGTTCTGCAGCTGGTCCAGATGTTCCGTTCACACGTAACCAGCCACAGGGCGACTCAACAGTGCGGTGCTCAGCACAGAGGCTTGTGTGGGCCTGGGAGCTGGCCGCCCCCAACGGCACCACCTGCCTGCAGTCACCAGCGGCTGTGGACTCCCCATCTTACCCTGCACGTCCCCTGAACGTGTCCCGTCAACCTGACCTCTGTGGCCAGCATGAGGGGCAGGTCTGATATGGGGCAGGGCACCCCGCTCCATCACAAGCCACGTTCCTTCCTCCCCGAGTACAGGCCTGGGGGCGGTGAGCCTGGACCCGGCGGGGGCCAGGTGTCCAAACACGGCGCTGGCCCCGCGGCCCGTAGCCCGCAGCCCACATGCTCTGGGCTCCATTCCCTTTCCCACTTCGGCAGGGGATGAGCTCAGGCCCCAAGTCAGACCCCCAGCCTACTCCCCACCTGCACCTCCCACCGTGGCATGAGGCGCCCCAACCCCAATACCCATGGCTTTTGGAGGCTGTCACCTGCTTCAGGCCTCTCATTAAACCCTCAATTAGGCCTTCTCCAAACTTCCCCGACAGTCCTTCCGGGCCGACAGCGGACTGCCGCGCGCCCCCCACACAGACGGCTTGCGCCCTGGTGGCCATGGAGGAAGAGGGGCCCCGGACGTCATTCAGTGGAAGGCCCGGAGGTGAATGCCTGCCACACTGTTGGGGGGCCCCAGACCACGACTGGAGAGAACAGAGACAGGAGGCACTGGCCCACGAGGACAAAGGTAGAGGCAGGGAGGCAGAGCCTCCGGCAAGCAGAGGGCACCTGGCCTGAGGGGCCCACGTGGTGGCAGAACCGTGGGCCTGTTCCCAGGGGCACAGCCGCCCTGAGGGGTCGCCTGCCTGCACCTCCCTGCTCTGTCATTCAGCCACACCACCTCCCGTGGTCGCTGGTCAGCAGGGTCCCTTCGGACCCCCAATTACAATTACGAATGGGATAGCAGGGCCAGCTCTGCGCCTGTCTGCTTGCAGCTGCCACCTGAAACCTCAGCAGCTGTGTGCTCCGGGGGCCACGACCCTAAAGCCCGGTCCACACAGCCGTACCACGCCCCATGGGACAGGCTGGGGGCCCTGGGGGGCCTGCAGTCTGGGGACACAGGAACTCCTGGCTTTGCAATTCGGTCTTCGAGACAAATGAAGGGAACACACAGACTCACTGCTCGGTCCCTCTCCAACTTCAACAGCTTCGGGGCCAGGGCAGAGCCACCCTCTCCGCCCTGTACTCAGCCCTGCTCGGCCCTGCTCAGCCCTGCTGTGCTCCCGGCCAAGGCAGCCCCAGGCCCCCAACCCGGCGGGGCCCCCGGCACTCCTGCGGAGCCTCACACAACCCTAGCCAACACCCAGAGCAGGCAAGCAGGCAGGAATGCGGCCAGAGCAGCACCCAGGTGAGGTGGACAGAGAAACTGCTGTTGTGGGCTGTGCCCCCTCAAAATCATGTTGATGTGCTGCCCCCAGGGCCCCAGACCCTGACTATCTGGAGGAGGGGGGGTCTTTCAGAGGTGACTGAAGTTACAGGAGGTCACAGGGACGCCAGGTAGAGACACGGGGAGGGACGGGGGTAGACGCCATCTAGCCCAGGACAGCGGCCTCGGCCCCAGAGGACTTACAGGAGCCCTGCTATGGGACAGCTCTGGGGAGCGTGCTTCAGAGCCACTCTTCAGCTGCCGCCTGTCCCCCAGACTGCATCTCATCCTGTACTTAGGACTGAGGGCCGGGCAGGGAAGCGAGGACCAGGCAGCAGGTGCCACCTGGCCCCTTCTCTGCATGGGAAGGGGGAGAGGCACCTGACCGGATCCCATAGCAGCAGGCGGCACCAGGACCCCCGGGGATGACTCCCCCAGGGGGCTCAGGTGGAGGGTGGCCCTGCCCCCACACTGCCCCCCATGCTCCTCACGGGCCTCGTGAGAAGCACAAACTCAGTGTCCCCCAAGAAGGAGCAAGGTGACACGTTCCCTTGCCAGGAGGCCAGGTGATGTCTGGATTCTCAGCTCTGCTGAGCCCACAGCGGACATGCCGGGCAGGAAGGCCGGCTCCCCCAGGCGCTGGTGCGAGGGAGCGCTGAGGGCACTGCCTGGGGGTCCGGCAGCTGGGGACCTGGGCAGTGGCGGAAACAACAGCTAGCACGAGCAGGGAGTGGACACAGGTAAGTCTGGGTGGGGCAGGACAGAGGGCAGGGGCAGCACAGCTCTGCCCGGGGGCCCCACCCAGGTAGGCTAGGGGTGCGCCTGCAGCTGGGGCACCACCCGAGATGGGGAGCAGAAGCAGGTCCAGGAGTTCAGCGGGGCCCCGAATCCCTGCTGCCCGGCACCTGTGCCCCAGCACGGCCCACCTGCCCATCAGTCCCCCAGCCCCTGCACCTGGCGGCGTGTCCAGGGCAGAGGCGGGGCGCAAGCTCCCTGGACGCCCCACGGCCCGCAGCTCCGCCGCCTGCTGGCCGGAGTGAGAAGGGCAAGGACCGACCACGGGGCCACACGGCTCACAGGCACCAGGGCCGCTGCACTCCGGACGCCAACCTTCCCACGTCCACCCCGCTCCAAACGACCGAGACGCAGCACGGCCACGCAGTCCTTCGGCCGGCGCGCACGCGCACGCGCTGACACGGGGGTCCCCGCCAGTCCGCAGGGCCCAGCTCGGGCGTGGCACGCGCTGCAGGCCCGGGGCCCAGCCCGACCTGCTCGTGCTGGGGTCGACCCGGGGCCGAAGGTGGGCAAAGGGGGCGGAGCCGCAGGGGCCGCAAGGGAGCGCGTCCGCCACCCCGGCGGCGCGCGGGGTCCCCCGGGCTCGGCACGCGCTCCCCGCCCCCACCGCCCCGTCTCCCGCCACCTGGAGGCCACCTGCCGCAGGAAGCACGGCCGGCTGGCGGGGGCTCCCTCGGGGCAGGCGGCGAGGCGGGACCGCCGCGGCGCGGACGCGCAGGGCCAGGAGGCTAACACGCTCGGCGCGCAGCGTCCACAGCCGCCGCTTCGGGGCCGAGGGGCGCGGGTCTCCTGGGGCCCGCCCGGCCGGCGAGCCCCCGCGGCCCCGAGCCGAGGGCAGGTCAGGACCGCGCGCCCGCAGGTGAGCGAGGACAGCGCCCGCGTCCCCGCCCGCGACAGGCCTGGCCAGTGCGCCGCCGACGCGCGGGCTCCGTCCCGACCCAGCGCCCGCCTGCCGCGCGCCGCCGGCCAAGGTCACGCGGCTCCGGACGGCCACGGCGGGGCCCCGAGCCGCTCACACCGCGGGGCCGGCGCACCTGCAGCGGGAAGGTGGCCGCGCGGTTGCCCACGTAGCCGCGGACGACGTGGCTCTGGATGGAGAGCACCCGGCACTCCGCCTCCATGCCGCCGCTCAGCGCTGCGCCCCGCCGGCCGCTCCTCGGCTGCTGCTCGGCTCCGCCCCGGCCCGCTTGGCTCCGCCCCGGCCCGCTCGGCTCCGCTCGGCTCCGCTCGGCTCCGCTCGGCTCCGCTCGGCTCCGCTCGGCTCCGCTCGGCTCCGCCCCGGCCCGCTCGATGCTAGCGCTCCGCCAGCCGCGCAGCGGCCTCCCTCTGACAGCGCCCGCGGAGCCCGCGGGGTGGGGCGGGGAGAGGGGCGGGGCGAGCAGGCTCCGCCCTCGCCCGGCGGATGGGGGCGGGATTCGCCCGGCGCGGGGGTGCTGCTGCCCGGCGCGGGGGCGGCTGCTGCCGGGAGTAGGGCGCGCTGCTCCGGGGCCGCGCAGAATTGTGCGGCCTGGCTCAGCCGCGTTTCATGCGTCTGTTGCTCCTTCCTTTGGCAGAATAAATACACCCATCCATTGCGTCCCCTGGGCAGCGCATCCCGTCGCCCGGGCCACGAACCCGAGACGCGCGGCGCCGCAAGAGAGGGTGCGGCCTCCCCGCTCCAGGGGCGGCAGGCCTGGAACCCTTGTCCGCTCCACTCCCGTCCCCTCTGGGAGGCTACAAGGCCGGCAGGGACCTGGGCCATCCCTCTCCGTGATGCTATTAGATTGTAGGGCACCCCGAGGTGTTCCGATCTCTCCGCAAGGTACTCCCAGCCAGGTCACAAGGCCCGTGTCCACTCGCACCAACGCAGACACCACCACGTTCAGAACATGCCCGCAGGGGTGAACCCAAGGGTTCAGTGTCAGGGGCCCTGAGGCTTCTCGGGTCACCCCCGAGGCGTCAGACCCTGTGACTTGGGCCCTGTGTGGTCACCCAAGCAGTGTGTTCAAACCCCTCCAGCCTGGTGAGAAGGCCCCAAGGACAGCAAGTGCTGGGCCGGCGCGGAGGAGGCGGGCCTGCGGCGCCCCAATGCCGAGGAATGAAGGCGAACATTTATTGAGCACTTACTCTACGGAGCACGGTTCCCCACGAACACATTGCGTCTTCACACCCATTTACAGATGCGGGAAAGGAAGAGAACACAGGTGAAGTTAGGGACAAGTGCCCCTGGGTGGTAGCCCCCTGGAATCCTCAGGGTCTCTATCCAATGTACGTTCAATGGCGCCGGCTCTTAAGAGGGGCTGATAGTGCCTTTCACATCTTTTTGTTTTTTTAAGAAAAGGTGCAGGTAGGAATGACGGCAGTTAGGCAGTGTTATAGTAATTAGGATAGATAATATTAAGAATGTATCACACTTAGAAAATGGAGTGACTTATGCCCTGTTAAATGTCATAAAATAACTGAGTGAAATGAAACTAAACTGAGTGCAAACATGAAGATAAAAACGCCACTAGGCGACACCCCTGTGTGCACCTGTACCCTTGTACCCTTAGATATCACAGCCCCAGGCAGCCCCTGGAGCCCGCTGAAGACACACTGAAGACACCAGAAGACGCCCATCTAAGAGTATAAGAAGAGAGGACTGAGAGAGCTGTTAGAGCCTTCGTTCTGCTCCTCCACAGATGGTCGCTCTCCACTCCCCTTATCACACCTGCCTGAAGCTCTGCCTGGGACGGCAAGTCCAGATCCTGAGCGGCAGAATCGGGTCCTGAATGAGAAGCTGAGACGCAGCTGCACGTCCTTCGTTCCAGTGTGTGTGTCTGTGGGTGCGGATCCCCGGGTGGCGGCCTGCTGAAGCCTGGAAACCACCAGGCTAAGGTAAATAAACCGCGTATGATTTGTGCAACTTCTGTTTGTCTCCTGTGTCATTTATGCTCGGCCGAAATAGATATTAAGTGCCTTGGGTCGTACGTGTAAGCCCAGTCCAATAGGATTGGCGGAGGCACCCTTGGTCACCTGTGCTTTCGTCCCTAAAGTCGTTAATGGGACAGGCAAGCAGACAGGAAGAGAGGAGGAAGCACTTGACTTATTTTCTTGTTCTTCTGGCCCCAGGACGAGAACTGGGGAAGTGTAGGCCCTGAGATGTGCGGTGCAGGCTGCAGGGGCTGTAGGGAACGCTGGCCCAGAAGGTGAGCCGTGAGTAAAATAAAGTGAAAGCACTCAGGCCAACGAAGCCTGGGGGCAGTTGAAGGAGGAATTGAGAGTCATCTCAGAGTCTTTCACTGTGACTGTGTGTCATGTGAGGTGTGAATCAACTGAGCATTCCCAGGACAATATAACCTGTGATCCCTGCCCAGTCAACACCGAGCAGGAAAGGGCCCCAGGCCCTTGGGGCAGGAGGAACTCTAGGCCCCAAAGAAGCATTCCATTCTGGAGATTTCTTCTTTAGAAAAAGCCCTCCCAGGCCAATAAAGGTCCTGGGGGCCTTGGAGGGCCCTGAGCCACACCCAAAATGCTGGGCTGGTTCCTGAGCACTAGAGGCCAAAGTTCACCTGGCAGCCTGCTGGGAAGATGGTGTGATCGCTGCATCAACCGAAGTTTTGCAGGCATAGCAAGGACCCGGGACCACCAGAATGTCAGAGGCCACTTCACTGGCCTGGAGAACTTCCTGGAAGTGCCCACTTCTGCTTTCCAACGTCCTCGTGACCTCCGTTCCCCTGCTAACTACAGACGCCGGACAGGGCATCCGCCCAGAAACCCCGCCCAAGGGTATAATCCAACCATCCCCGAGCCTGCAGGGCTGCCCTCCCTGCCGGGAGACTCTGGCTCCTGCTTTTGCTTTCCTTCCCCTGTTTCCTCTAATAAACGTATGCGACTGCAGTCTGATGCTCCGGAACGCTTCCTTGGGCCGTCCACCGCGGGACCCCAGAGCCCCCAGCACTTGGGATGTATGGCTGGCTGCAGCCAGCAGCTGCTCTACCGGGGCCCACACTCCTCCATCCTCATCCCTTCCTTGGGCCCCTCGCTCTGGCCTGTAAATCCTAAGAGGAGCGGGTGCAGGGACAGGATCCGCGATAGAGAGCCCAGGAGGGCAGAGGGCCGCCCCCAGAAGGAACGGCCCTCAGTGAATTCACTGCTCCCAGGACCTTTGGGGGTCACGTCACTGGGCCCCGTGCCACCTTCCAGCTCCCCAGGCTCCTGAGGCCCCTCGAGCTCAGGGGCATGTGATGCAGATGCATTGCTGTTATTTTTATGAACACTGTCAGCCTCTGATCACAGTCCGAGAACAAAGCTTTTTCCTTGATGACCCAGAGTGAGACCTTCCAGAAGTGCCCGCAGGTGAGCTGGGCAGCAGAGCATCCCGATCTGTCCCAGGCAGCCAAGCGGCCTTTCCTGGGACACCCTGCTCACCGTGACCCTGACCTAGAAGGCAGGTGTGTCTGCACCCGAACCGACTGCGGGCAGACTGGGAGGCCTCCACTCACCTGGACGCCCTAACCCCCAGGACAGAAACCAGGCAGCAATGCAGGTTACAGCGGGTGTTCAGGGCCCCGAGCCCCCAGCATGTGCCCTGATGAGGAGACAGCTCTCCCTCCGTGTCCCCGCTGCAGGGACACGAGCGGAAGGCAGTGCCCTCTCCAAGACCCGACCGCGCACCAGCCTCGCGGGGCTGAGGAAGAGTGTGCTGAGTGACAGCTGCCCCAGCTGAGCAGTGGGCTGCAAAGATCTGTGCACGACTTCACAGTCCCGGGAACAAACACCTGCAAACTCTGAGCGAGGCGACTCTGTCTGTTCTGTGCCTGTCGCGTTACCCACGGGAAAGCGGGGGAGCCCCCGCCTTTGTGGCTGCTGTCAGCCACCACCCCGCTGGCGGCCCAGGAGCGCGCCCTCACGGATGGTGAGTTGGCTTGTTGGACACATGGTGAAAATGAGCCCACGGTGGAGCTTGCACCCTTCCCTCTGGCAGATGCAGGAGCAGCTGTCCAGACGCTGTGGTGTGGACCATCCCGCGTGCTGCAGTCCATTCTGGAGCCGTCCATCCTGGCACGTCACGGCGAGGAGGGAGCGGACTGGCGGTGCCCACGCCTGGGTTCGGAACCAGCCCCGTGCCTATTAACGGCAATGACCGCCCTCGGCCTCGGTTTCCCCACGTGAAAGGTCTGCTCTGTCTCGGGTCTTAGAGGTGCAAGTGGGCTCCGGTGTGGGTGCGGGGTGTGGGCAGGCTGGTTCCTTCCGGGCCTGCGGGCGGGTGTGTCCGGCCCTGGTTCCTGCTGGCAGCTGACCACCTCTGCTGGTGCTTGACTCTTACGGCACCTGAGCTCTGCTCCACCTTCGTATGCACCCCCGTGTCCACGTGTCCCCTTCTGATGACTGGACGGGGACCCCAGTGACCTCGTGTTACCCGGTCCCCTACACAGAGCTTTGCTCTGCTGTGGGAGGAGTAGACGCCCCCCAACTGAACAGATAAAATTTGAGTCTGAAAGACCAGGCAGGCACAGCCATGAGACAAATCAACCAAATGGGGCAAGTCACATTCGGGGTCCCCGATGCCACAGCTGGTGATGGGCTTGGGCTGAGGTGGGCCCAACCCCGCTCAGACTGAAGGGTCTTCCTACCCCCACCGCCACGTGTTATCCTGTCATTTAAATACAAGCTGAGCACACGTCTTGGCTCAGCACCCTCAGGGCTTGTTTCTAAAGACCAGGCCATGGTGACGGCAGTGGTGACAGTCCCATGAGGAGGGCAGTCAGCGGGCGTGGCCTGACGGCGCCTCGGATGGCGTGGGCAGGGGTCACTCAGGCCTCTCAGGGCCGGGGGCAGGCCTTCGACTTCCTTTGGGGACACGTTCAGCGCCGTGTGCCGGGTGGCACGGGTGTTGGAGGGCTGCTCTGGGGAGGCTGGAGGCGGGTGCGTGCGTTTGAGTCCCAGCAGCGCCGCGCACAGACCCCCGTCATCACTTGTCCTTCGGTGAAGACGAAGAGGCGCGCCTGGAGGGGCAGAAAGCAGGACTGTCTGGGAGCCGCCAGCCGAGTACATTTCCACCTTCTACCCTTTAAAAGCTACGTGGGGAAGTAATGACAGGATTTAAAGGTTGCGTCTTAGTCACCAGGCGTGACTAACACAGGAAGCATGGGGACAGTTCCAGCCGGGTTCAGAGGCGGCCCTGGGAACAAGGGCCATGTTCAGAGCCCTCGCAGACAGGCGCTGAGTGCCAGGCGTCACCCACGAGCCCAGGGCCAGGGTGTCCAGGGAGTCAGCCGCCGGCAGAGGCGGCACTGGCCCATGGAACAAACCGGCTCCCAGGACAGGCTCCCCGACAGAGCTGGCCGCCTCCCACGCGCCTCAGCACAAGACAGGAAAACAGAGGGAGGGTCGCCCCGTGGCCCCTCCCTCCCATTGTCCTCCGTCCGGGCTGGGCCACCAGTGCCCTTGATGGTCTGGTGGTCCCTGAAGAGTCTCCAACTAGGCCTCCTCTGTGCCCATGGTCATGAGCAGTCCCTGATTTGTCCTCTAGGCACGTGTCCTGATCTGCCGCTGCCCGTGCCGCAGCCCCGGTGACACGTGTCCTGGGGTCTGGAGACTTGCCCGGAGGGTTGCAACCTCTCAGGGCAAACTCGAGGCGGACTACGTGCCGACACGTGTGCTTTGGTACCTGGGACAGAGCTTGTACGCAGAAGCTGGCCTTGCCTGTGCTTTCACGGTCGGGCTCCTGGACCCTGCATGGCCACTGCGACAGGGCCAGGCCGGGCAGCACCGCCACCCCTCCCACCTCAGCGTGCCCGCCTGTGGAGGGCGCCCAGGGAGAGGCCCTCAGACAAGGCACTCGGCCTGGTCTCCTAGGTTTTTAAACAGGCGTTCGCTTGGCTTGTGTCTAAGTGACCTTCGTGGGGCCGTTGGTGACGAAGCTCTCTGAAGGGCTCTGTCCTGTGTGAGCCACCTGAGGCACTTGCCAGGACATGTGCGCCCTAGGGGGAGACTGCGTGGGGCCGTAACCTGTGTGACACGAGGCAGGACCTCCGTGGCCCTGCCCCCCTGCCAGCTTGGGGCCCAGCCAGGGGGGATCGGGCTTCTGGTCACCTCCCTGCAGACAGCCCCGGCTGGCCGGGGGCTGCCCAGGTCCCAGGGAGGACCAGTCTGCCCCTACGGGGTTCAGTACTTCCTGGGAAATGAAGTGACCGGCTGCGGCTGGTGCCGCCCACTTGCACGGGGTCAGATTGCCAGGGCTTCCCAGCCGCCCAAGGTGGAGTCAAGGGCGGGATAACCCACCTGTGGGGGCTGCGGGTCAAGGTTAAATACACTCTTCAGCCTTGTGGCTCAGGCAGCGGAGATGCTGGTACGCGGCCCGTGTATAATCCAGAGACCCAGGTCTGGGACCCAGGATGGGAGTGGACACAAACGGTGAACAATCGAACAATGACGTTCTCTCTTTTCTCTTCCTCCCACGCTTCTTCCTCCCCTTCCTCCCTTCCTCTTTAAAAGAAAAAAAGCAGTGTCATGAGAAAGAGGGGGACCCCAGGTTAAAAGCCTGTCCACTGCACGAATGATGTCTGTGGGACATGGACTGGACGCTGACCTAGGACTTGGCGCGAGCTGCCGGAGGTGGCGGCAGAGAGGAAGCAGACGTGGGGGTAAAACATCACACCATCCTAATGTGCTTCAGGCGCTCAGATTCCAAGGCCGACGCGGACAGCTGCGAACAGCAGCCCCCTGGACGCGGGCTCCGGAGGAGGGCAGCAGGGCAGAGGCCTCTGTCCCGAGCAAAGGGGCCACTCCAGGAGCAGCTCTGCAGGGCCATGGGGAGCCCTTGCCTCATGTCACATGCTCCGCTCCCTGCCGGCACAGCCCTTGGCCAGTCTCGGGACGGCCGTGGCTTTGCTTGCCAGCGCCAGTGGAGGCTGCCCACTGCCGACTGTGTTTGGGGTTCACTGCCCAGGCCTTGCACCTGCCTGCGGGCTTCACAGGGCTCACTTCTCTCGAGTTTGGGTTTTTCTCCGGGGTTCTCTCCCCACTTCTCTGAGGTTCTTCACAGGTGGCCGAGTGAACAGATGAGCTCTCTGCGTGAGAAGAGCCCGAGTGCAGTAACTAGGCAGGGAGAATCGCAGGGCGGCGCACTTCGCTGGGGCAGCCCGCTACCTCCGGAGCCGAGGCTGGAAAGGGGACCTGGGGCCTCGGGAGTGAGAAGGGGTTCCCCGGCCTAGGAGATAGTTTCTTAGACAGAGGACTAGATACAGAAAAACTGTCTTTTGGATTAAGACCTTCCCAAACTGCATTTTTCTAGGGGAAGAGGACAAAGTACCCTTTCAGGTGGGAAAAAGGCCCCCGGAGAGGGGGTCCTTGATGAAAGGAAGGGACAGAGAGTTGGAATAGGAGTGCCCCGTCTGCCTGTGGGGCTCACAGTGGGGTATGCACGGAAACCCGAGGTTCTCTTCTAGCCTCTTCAATTCAAAGGCTGCCTTCTTGTAAACAGAGTCCATCAGTAAAGTCTGGTAAAATGGAAAACCACCACCATTAAAAGATGGATTCAGTGAAATCTTTCCAACATAATAAAATTAGCAATCATGTCCAGATTGTCTTTCTCCTTCCGTGGGGCTGAAGTTCAAAGGAAACTGGAAAGGAGTGTAAGGCAGAGTGTGTAAGGCAGAGCTGGGCAGTGTGCACAGGTGCTGAGTGTGCAGGGGCATGTCCGCTCTGCAGTGCAGTCATCAATCGGGGAGGTGGGGCCGTGGTGAGAAAGGTGTAGATGGGGACATGTGGGGGTGACTAGGTTTGTGGCGGGTGGTGTGGGCCTCCCTGAGCCGTGCCGTGTGCACCGGGCAGGACAGTGGGGCCCGGCGCCTGCAGGACTCGGAGGTCAGAGCCTAGGGATTTGCGGCTGCATTAATGGCGGCAGGGCCTGGCGGCAAGGTCTGCCGTCAAGGATGGCTGCTGAAGGCATGTCCGGGTGCCCACACCGCCCATGTGGAGAGATGTCATGACGGGAGGGAGGCTTACTGGTGTTCGGTCGCTGGTGCACGGAGGGTGAAGAGACCTGGTGAGGAAAGAGATGCTGCGCCCCTGCCCGTCCTGGGCCTGTCCGAGCCGTGCTGGGCTGTACCAAGCAGTCAGAGGCCTCGGGGCAGCCCTCGCTGGCTCCAGGCTGGGGACGCTGTGGTGGAGTGGGGCCAAGCACCTAGGACTCAGGCCGACGGAGGACTCAGTCCCAGGGGCTTGCTTCTACGCATGGTCAGCCAGCATCAGGCACAGGTCGCGGGCAAGGACAGGTGGCTTTACTGGACATGGCTTTGACAAGAGTCAGCTAACTGCAGGCCGAGCAGCGGTCAGGGTGAGTCCAGTGCGCATGTGATCTTAGATGGACTCAGTCTCCCGCGCCGATGACCACTTCTAGGTTTCCTTTAACTGCTGTGGCTTTGGGTTCAAGAGCGCCCTGGAGCCTGACGCCGCACGCTCAGCGGGCCGGGCCACGGGTGCGGGGCGATGCCGCCAGCAGCAGGTTCGAGTGACTTCCTCCTTGCAGTCTTCCCGAAGAAAACAATATGCGTCGAACAGAGCGGGTCTTCTAAAGCTCTGTACATCCTTAGGGGACATACTCTTCTGTATGTGCAATGAGAATTTAAAAAAACTCTTCTTCCTTTGCTGCCAGAACGTCGGCATTGAAAAAACCCACAGAGGTCCGTGGCCTCTGGCGGGCACAGTCCACATGCGTCCCCAGGACCCGGGCTCGAGTCCCAGGGCTTGCGGGTGGGGGACAACCAAGATGAACAGTTAAGTAAAACAGACGAAATAAATGCTTCTTCCTCCTCTTCCCGCCTGCCTGCACCTGCCCTTTAAAAAAACAGACGACAGGAAACGTGCTGACTTAACCAGAGTGCAGTGAGTAAGTGGGCGAGGACGGAAGCAAGACCGGCACGTCTACAGAGCTCTGGGGCCTCGGAGGGACACGTGCCGCACAGGTGCCGCTGCCCTGTGCCCGGCTGAGACTCGCTGCGCTGCATGGTGCGTCTGGCTCGAGGGCCCAGCCTGAAACAGGAAAATTGCAGCACATGTGGTTCAGATGCAAGCTCTCCCGCGTCGGCTCTGGACCGGCGCCACCGCGAGTGCCAGCGTCCCGCTGGCCGCAGCCCCGATGGCAGGCCCCGCTCACCACCTGGCGTGGGAGCAGCGAGGCACCTTCGGCTGAGGCCCACGGCTCCTCCAGGCCCACCCGACGCCCCGACGCTGGCCGCTGGTCCCATACCTGCAGATACAGCCCTGCCCACGTGACCGAGGCCAGGTCAGCAGCTCACCCTGGCCCTTGCCCGGGACCCCCAGGCCCAGCAGGACCCCCGCACAGGTTCCCGGCCCCCCAGCCCGTGGGATGGCCGAGGCAGGCCCTGATGGGGAGCAGAGATATGATTAGAGGGGGAAGTGGCCCCGGTGAGGTGAAGCCACAGCCCTCTCCTCTAGGCCCCCAGCCAGGGTGAGAGAAGCCGTTCCGGGCGGCCCGGGGCCCACCTTGTGTCCGCACCTTGGCCACTGAGCTCTGCTCTCAGATGCGTTCTTCTCCAGTCAGAGCACCTTCTACCCGATCCTAGTTAAACCTGTTAAGCGCCGGGGCCCAGCCTTGAGGCGCGGACCGCGATGCTGCTGTGAGGACCGTGCGAAGCCCAAGGACCTGTGTTTGCCAACCAGGACTGACCAGGGTAGAAAAAAAAGATGCTTTTTCCTTCTCCGCCCCCCCAAAGAAAAACAAAAAGGAAATTACTCTCCATCATTGCCCCCCACTAAAAACACATTAAATATCTCTAAGTGAAAAATTCAGTATTTCAGGTCAAAGGCAGCAACGAACACTCACAGCCCAGGACGCTGCCCTGGGCTGTGCAGGGCTGTGGCGCCGGCACACGGCACTGTCCCTGGAGGAACCACGTCGGGAATGTTCCCCGCAGTACAAGCCCCGCAGGGCCATGAGTCGGGGACCAGCACATGCCCAGAACCCAGGACCAGAGCCCACGTGCCTTTGAAAGGAAAAAGCTAGGACGTAAGACAACAAACACCCGAAGCCCAGCCTCGCACGGCGGACGGGGGCGGCAGGTCCCACGCTGTCACTGGCTGCAGGGCCCTGGAGGCCCCAGAGCTCCCGTTCAGAGGCTTCCGCCCGACACCCACACCTGACGGGAGACGAGACGCGACAGCCACGCAGAAGCCAGTATGTACAATTTATACTTTATAAAATGATAAAAAGCCCCCTTTAAAGTCGTCACTTATACTCTGGACAGAAGCATCTTTGAGGGCCTGCTGCCGTCTAGAAGAAGTCCATGGCTGTCGGCCTTCTCTTTGGGTTGACGGTCAGTGGACTAGTGGTCAGTGCACTGGTGGTTGGAGGCTTCTTGGCCCCCAGTGGGGTGCTGGCAGGTGAGCTCATGGGGGTCTTCAGCACCCCGTGGAGGGGCCTCTTCTCGGGGTTGAAGGCCACTCGGGAGGGGCCGGTGGGACTGACGAGAATGCTCTTGTCTGTCTTCTTGAATTCTGCCCGGAGGGAAACAAGGCCTCACATTAACGGGTGGCTTCTCTGCCCACCCGGCGCGTCGCTGCTCAGGGGCTGGGAGCTTTTGCAGGGGATACGAGATCCCAGCAAAGATACTTCAGGTGAATCATTCCCATCCATGTAAGATGCCTGTGGCCAGGATGGACAGACTCAGGAACCTAGGCAGGCAGTCCTATGAGGGGGACCTGAGGGTGGGAGCGTTTCCAGAGCTCCGGGTTGGGGTCTGGACTAATGTGAGGACAAACATCTGTAGGAGGAGCTCTCCTTCTGGGTGGACTCGCTCCTCCCACTTTCTCCAGCTCTAAACTCAAGGCCTCAGGCCAGGAGGGGCCCAGATTCCCCCAGACAGCCTCTCCTCGATGCACGCACCCCACACGTTTACCTGCCCCGAGTGTGGTGCTGAACAAAACAAGTGAGTTGCACGCAACAACAGGCCCGTCCCTGCCCCGTGCAGGGTAGCCTGTGTGTCTCTTTCCCTCCTTCCCAAGCCTCCTGTGCCAGAGCTCATCCTGTCACCTCCCGGACCCCAGGCCACACCCACCTGTAGTCATGTTTCTGCTCAACCCGAAGGTGACCTTCTTGGAGCCAGAGGCTGTACTGCTGAGCTGTGGAGGGACAGGTACTGGACTGAGTGCCCCCTCAGGTTGTTTCCTTGTATGAGAACCTGAGCCCTAGTGGCTCTCCCTCCTCCAACCTGCCTACTTTCTGCCCAAATGAAAAGGGGACACCGAACCCAACTGGGCCCACTCACAAAGGACTCTAAGCCCGGACCTGTGGGGCGGGCAGTTCCCGACTTCGCGCACTAGGGCTCCAGACTCAGATGTCCTAAACCATCCATCTAAATGAACGGCTGTTTCCAATTCGAGATTCCTGAAAGCAGAGCCGTTCTGTACAGGAAGGCACTCCCTGAACTCTGACCGGCACCCCACATTTCTGTGTGAACCCCATCATTCCACCTCCTGCCATGTTGCTCTAACAAGATGAAGGTTTCTGAGGACCTGACCTCCAGGATTCCCAAACTCTGAGTGAGTGTGGACACGGCATGGTGCCCGCACTTCAGGGCTGTTCCAACAACCCGTTTCTGTCTCAGAGGCGCACGTCTACTCGTCCCTGCAGCCGTCTCACGCGGCTCTGCCGTGACACACACATCGCGGGCGCCCAGACAGCCCCATCCGCTGCGCCCCAGTATGACTGGCAGGTACCCACTTCCTTGTCCCCTCAGGAGAGCACACCAGGCCCCGGAGCTGTGACCACCCCTGGCGGACCGCCCCCGGCCCTGGGCAGTGGGCAGGAGCCTGTGTGCAGTGGACAGAAGCCTGCTGGGCGAGCACGGACCTGCCTGGTGGGGCCCGGGCCGGAGGTGGCCGCGCTGCCCTTGGCCCTCCGGAAGAACAGGGGCTTCGGGAGGAAGGGGGTGTTGAACTGCACAAAGTCATTCTCCATCCGCAGTTTCTTCCTCTTCTTCAAGGGGCTGAAAGCCACACTGCTCCCCTAGGTGAGGGAGGGCCAGAGGAGAGGGCAGTCACCAGGCCGCAGAAGCGAGGCTGGACCGCAGGCCTTGTGTCCAGCCCTCACCTGGCAGAGACGGGTCACGGGACCAAAGGTTTCCACCCTTTTCAGCCACAAGAACCCATTTTTATCTATCTTCACAGTCAGTCCCCGGCCTGCGGATTTCTGCTTTCCCAAGACCACCAGGAACAACTCACTGTCTCATTTCTGATCAGACAGCACCGCCCTGGAAGCTCGGCCCCAGAGCGCGTGTGCGGCCAGGCCAGTCCGGCGCCCGCCTGCGCGCGAAGCCTGAACTCTCCCGTGTTTCACGACTCAGCGCCACCTGGGGAACCGGCCTCGGGGCCCGCGCAGCTGCTGTCACTGTCCCTGCTCAGAAGTCTGCTGCCACCCTGTGGCTGGACCCGCAGGGCCGCTGGGGGCCCACGTGGCCCTGACGTGACTCGCGCAGCACCTTCCGGTCCTCCCTTGGGAGGCTGGGCACCGGGGTCTGAGACCTGAGATGCAAAGGGCAACCTCTGGGGCTGGGCACGGAGCCGCACGCGATCACCAGTGACGGCGAGTGGGGCAGAAGCCGTGGTGATGTCGCCGGGGGGTGGGCCCGAGGGCAGTGAGGCCCGACCCCGCGTGGCCCTGCTCCGCCCGCCAGCCACGTGGGACCCAGGCTGCACCTGGCGGCAGCGAGCAGCCACGTCCCCAGGAAGCACAGGCGTCCGCACAGGACCGCAGGGTCTGCGAAAAAGCCCCTGGGCAGGGACACCCCTGGCGGGTACGCAGAGGGCGGGGCGGGGAGCGGAGGCCCAGCTCTGGAGCGCTAAGCGGAGTCACGGCTTGGCATTAAAGACCAGACAGAACTGGCTCCCCGCCCCCCGCCCACGAAGAGCAGGAGCCCCGCCCCGTGGAGCCCAGGAGCCTGACGTGGTGGCGGGGCCGCCCTCCCGGAGGCCGCCCACAGGGCTGTGTGCTGTGGCTGCCAACCCGACTGCCCAAATCCCGAGGGCTGGCCTGTCCCCGTGCCTGCCCCTACTCAGCCTGGCCGCCTTACCAGAGCCTGGAAGAGCTGGACTTCGGGTCCCAACCTGCCTCCGTGCGCCACCAAGTTTGACATCTCTCTCATCTTCTTCCTTCTCTTCAGGATGGCAACTTTCTGACCAGACGAGAGCAGGTCAAGGCTGCTGGGCTCCCCCTTCCTTTTCTTCAGACTTTGCACAGGGGGCTGGGTGGTTCGCTCAGGCCCTCCATCTGAGGGGCTCCCTGGAGGAATGCTGCCATTGGTCAGCAGAGCTCGGAGTTTCCGTTTCCTTTTTGTGACCTGGGTGCTGCTGGCTGGAGAATCCTGGGTGGCAGGTCCTGAGGTGACGGCCCTGTTGGCCACCCCCGGACACGTGTCCTCTGGAAGCGAGGCTGCAGACCCCCGGCTCCCCACTGCGGGCCTGAGGCTCCTCTTCCGCGATCGCCTCTTCTTGCTGAGCGCGGGGGGCAGCTCCGAGCTGGGCTGCTCGGGGGTGCCAGGCGCAGCCCTCAGCCCCAATGCCGGCAGCGCCGCCGCCGCAGTCTCCTGGGCTCCTCTAGGCTCTGCCGTGGGCTGGCTGCCCCCGTTTTGCGCTGGACAGGCGGTCCCATCCCCCGGCCCGGAACGTTCAGGCAGGAGGCTCTTCTTCCTCCTCCTTTTCCTCTTCTGAGTGCAGCCTTCACTCTCGTCTGCCTCAGTAGGAAGGAACGTGCTTCCTGGGAAGACACAGTCGTCGAGGGCCCAGCAGGGTCTCGGGGATTTGGGGCAGGGTGTCGGCAGACAGGACTGTCCCCACTTTGTCACCAGGAGCGCTGGAGCCCGACTCCCCTCAGGCTATTTCCTCCCTTTCCCAGCTTCCCTGTGAACGGAAGTAACTGATTGCTACTAATTTTCAGGCTAAAGAGAAGACATGCCAGGCCGGGGCGCCCCCAGGAGCCGAGCTCCTAGTTTAGGGCTGGGGGCCTCCAGGCGAGATGGCACTGGGTCTCTTTCCTCCCTGGTGTCAGAAGCTGGTGCCCCTGCACCGTGCTGGTCCCCGAGGGTGCTACCCTGGGCCGCCACGCCCCTGGTGTGCCAACGGTGGGGCTCACCGTTCTCCACTGCCACGTCGCTGGGCTCCGTGAGCTTACTCCCTCTTCTTTTCAGCCGCTTGCAACCGAGGGCTCGCTCATCCTCACCCGCAGGAACAGGCCCAGCAAAGCCGAGCTGTGTGACATGGCCTGTGGGCACCAGTCACCATTAGCTTTCGGAGGGGACCCCACACAGAAGCAGACCGACGTCCACTGCCTCCTGCCAGCGTGCTTTACCGCTCCGCCCAGACCCCAGACCGTACAATGCCGACACACACTAGAGGCTTCACGGCTTCTCAGAAAACTGCGGGCCGAGCTTCCAAAGCTGGGTGACATCCTCCTCACTGCCTGGGCTGCCCTGCAACGAGCTCGGCTGCTTCCTGCTTCTAAACACCCTCACGCACGTGGACAGGTGAGGGACTCCGCAAGTGTCACCAAGCTTTGCACCAGGGGCGCAGGGGGCACAGCAGTCCAAGATGGACCCTGACAGGCCTTCCTTCAGAAAGGATCAACCAGAACCTGCCCAGACAGACAAACTCACCTGCGCAAGCAGTAGGAACCCAGAGCCTTGTCCCTGCCTGCGGCCTCGGCAGGGAGCCGCCTGGCTCGCTCTGCCTGGGGCTTCTACCCAGCAGGGGAGTGCGGCCCAGGCCTTTTCCAGGTTCCCACCCACCGCTCAGCCTGCTTTCCCGGCAGACCCCTCAGTGGGGCTGCACTGGCGGCAGAACATCACCAGTCTGGCCCTCCGACCTTCCTCACCTTCTGAGAGCTCCTGGAACCTGGAAGAGGAAACCCCGTGTTCACAAGGAGCCCTCCTTCCCGTCTCCAGAAACCACACCAACGCCGACCCTTGAAAACCAAGTGACGTCTGGACAGTTGTAAGTCACTCTCTCCGCTCCGGGAGGCACCGAGGCTACACGACACGGAGGCCAGCAGAGCGTGCGCCTTGCCAACACCAGTGCCACCAGGCAGGCACAGGTCACCAGGGAACTCGAGGTCGTGTTTCTCTGGGGCACAGCTCCGTCACCACGGAGGCATGCGGGCGCTCTGCTAACATGACCCGGGGGGCGTGGGGTGTGTGGAGGCAGGGCGCTGGGGGCGGGGACGCGGGGAAGCCACTTCAGAAGGCTGGGTGATCGTGCAGGATGCTCGGAATGGCGCCCTCGTGCAGGGCGGGCAGACCAGAAAGTGGGTCCGGCCCCTGCGGCACCAGTGCTGCGCGGCGCAGCCACGCTGGAGGGGAGGCCGGGGCAGAAAACCGGGCCTGGGTGTCCTGATAGCACCCGACGGACAGACCCAGACAGTGCACGCGCGCGGCGAATGGGACACACGGCCTGTCGACGACACCAGCCGCGCTGCTGTTTCCGTCCCGGGGGGCAGCTGCGACGGGTCTGGAGCGCGAGGGGCCGTTTCCACGGCGCTCTTGGCTGTCGTGTGCGCTGCGCGGAGCACGGAAGCGCGAGGGCGGGGCGCGACGGGGACAGACCCCACCTACTTCTTGATGAGTCTGGAGAGGCGTTTCCTGTTGAAGGGAGGGATGTCTTTCCTGTTGGTGACTTCCAGGAGCCGCCTGGCAACAGCCTTATAGTCAAACTGCGAGAAGAGCAGAGCGGCGTGAGGGTGGCCGGCTGAGCCCGCGGACGGAGGGAGCGGCCCTGGGCCCGGCGTGAGCACCAGCCCCGCGGCATCTCCGCGAGACATCTTTCAAATCACTGTGACACTGACATGTCTTGTTTCAGGTAAGCTGATTGACAAAGGTGACATTCACGACTAAGGAGATTCAAGAGGCCTGCACATGTCAGGCCTTGGAGCCGAATTAACGGTGACCTTAATCCCCACTCGAACAGCTCCGCACGGAAAACCTACGAAGAGCACCTCCTGCTACCAACCTGGAGAAGTGGTCCCGCGTCTGCCAGACGCCTGTCGTCCTGTTCGCCCGCGGTGCTGGCGCCGTCTTTCCTGTGGTGACAGCCGCCCAGAACTAGCAAGACAGTGCGAAGAGCAAACGCGTCAGACACGGCTGCACTGTGTCCGCGGGCCTGCCATAAACCGGCGTCTCTTAGGAAGAGAGAAAGCTCCTTTGAAGAGGAAAACTACGTGTCTGTAATCCCCCAGATGTTTTGGTTTTCTGGCCCGGGGACATGGAAGGAAAAAACCCAAAAGGCCGGGAGAAAGCCCGCACTGCCTCTTAGCTGCAGCAGACAAGCCCTGTGGCGGGGGCGGTGGGGAACGCCTTGGCCAGGGCGGCCCAGGTTGTGGGCTGGAGCCCAGGTGTCCTAGGCCCTGAACTGCCTCGGAAACACGCCGTTAACCACAACTCAGGCTGCCTCTGGCTGAAGAGCAGACCACACACGCCCCAAGGACGTGGGATCGTGTCCCGGGCTGAACAGCTGAATAAAATAAAATGCTCTTCCTCCTCCTTCCTGCTGTGCCTTTCCTTAAATAGCACAAAGAATACAGAAGTCACCTGTAACTGCCACCTAAGGGTAACTGCTAACGTTCTGGTGTTTATCCAACTTACAGGCACGTAAATGTTAAATCACGCTCCTCCTACATAGTTCTGTGTCCTACTTAAAAAACTATCCAAAAACGTTAAAAAACTAAATTTCCTGTTGGCATTAGTTTTGAAGACTCAGCTTTTTAACGTTTCCAAAGCACAGTCAGACCCTGGGACCCGGAGCGTGGACGGCCCGGTGGCAGAGCACACACGCGGCGCGAGAGCAGGGGTGCCCGGGGGAAGCGGAGACGGAAGGAGAACTACAGGATGAGGTCGTGAGCCCACCGAGAGCCTCTTTAAGACACAAGTCATGCCAGGATGCACCATACTTCAAAAACCCAAAGAACAAGTCAAGCTGCAGGAGACACTCTCACAGGCCGGGCAGCCAGACTGGGTGGCCCCAGGACGGGCCTTTAATGCCCGCTCTCCCTGGGGATGGGCAAGGCAAGTCACAGGGCCAGCCCCCTAGTTGACGAGGACTTTTCCTGAAAGCGACTCCAGGCAACTCTCACCCGGCCTCTTTCTACCGCCCGCCTTGCTCCACGTCGCCCGGCTTTCTGACAGCTCTTTGGAGAGGTCACTGTCACCCACTCCAGTTTTCTGTTCCTCCACGGTCTCTTCAGGCACGAAGGGACACTGGTCTGCGATGGCCTCGAACACGCCCCGAGAGATGGTCTGTACCAACATGTGGCTGGGCAGAGAGCGGACGAGTGTGAGCAGTCTGTTCACGTGTTACTTAGAGGACAGACGGGCAGAAGCTCGGGAGACTCATGCGCCAACCGCGCCCCGACCCGGCCTCCACCAGCCCAGGCAGGGCCTCCGATCACGCTCAGGGCCGGCAGCAGGGGCCGTACGCCCGGGGCCAGCTGGGGCTCGGGGCTGGGAGCCGCGGGCACAGCGAGAGGAGGGTGGCAGGTCTCCCAGGGCGCGTGGAGCGCAGCCGACCGACAGCTGGCACCACGCTTACATCACCCCGTCGTTGCGCGGCAGGGGAAGCAGCGACACACGAGTCACTTACTCCTTAGTCTTGGCAGCGATCTTGCAGAAGGGATCAATGAACTTGAGGTTCTGATCCGCCACAAGCTGTAATTGAGAGAAACATGGGGCACTGAGGGAAGAGTTTTTCTCCTGCACCGCTGAGAAGTTAGCTGTGTTTTCACCTGTCGACTCAGACTAGACGCTGCCACGCGCCCTGGACGCACAGTGTGAACCATCCAGATGCCTGGGGCCCGCCCAGAAGTCAGGCCGTCCCAGCCCGGCGTCTTCCAGCAGCCACCTCCCAGCTGCTCACCTCCCAGCGCTCACGCCCTCCCTCGAGAGCAGCTGAGGGGGGCGACCGTCCAGGACGGCAGGGCAAGGAACTAAGCCTTCACTGCAACGTGTGCAGTGGAAAAACACGTCCCCCGCAGGACACGCTTCTCACAAACACAAAAAAGCAAAAGAAAACGCCCGGTCAACAAGCCCGGACAGCCAGCTGCTACAAGCCGTTTCCTCCCACCCCGCCCTGTCTCCCCTGCTGCGCTCCTCACCGTCGGTCCTCACTCATGTGCAGGCTGCTTCCCGCTGTTCTCAGCAGGACAGCCACACATCCTCATGCCCAGCCTGTGTCTCCATGTCCCGCTGGGACACACTGCTAGTGGGCTGAGACCTGTCACGAGACAGCTGGCTGCTCATGGCGCAGCCGTCCCTGGTCACCATACACCTCACTGGGTGCACAGCATCCCGAGCCTGAGCCCAAGTCACCGGGCAGAGCCGAGGTCGTGCTGCCGCGGGCAGGACGCACGTGTCTTACCTCTCTGCCCCCAACTTTGGACAGCTCATCCAGGTAGATGGCAATGAAGTGGAATCTCACTCCATTGGGCGACTGGCTCTCGGGACGCAGGATCTCCCTCATTAAGACGTCTAGGAAAAGCTTGATCTGGCTGAAGGAGAGAACATACACGTCCTGTCAGCCACGGCACACCGCGCTGAGTCCCTCGGAGAAAGCAGATCCGGGCCATCAGAAGCAGCTGACTGACGTGCGTCCCCACCAACAGGCGGCGGGCCTCCCCGGGGGTTTTGCAGCTCCCTAGCGCTCAACGGGGGGGCCCGGCAGAGACCAGGAGGCTCATGCTTGCTGAGAAACAAAAAGACTTGACACACTATGACCTTCACAGCCTAACGCCACCGGCTGCGGCCCCCGTGCTTTACTAACCTTTCTTCCCAGCCATGTCGCCTCAGAACTTCAAAGGATTGCCTCAAGACCAGACGGGCCAGCTGCAGAGGGACAGCTCGTTACCAAAGGGAGAGGAGGAAAACTGGCCAGCCCAGCAGGATGAGACCAGGGAAAACCGGGGAAGCCTTGATCCCCAAAGTAGAGAAAAAGTGACAGTAACTGTATTTAGCTTTCTAGATAAGAAATGCTAACACCTTCCAAACTCGTCCCTGACAGCCAAGAGAGATGGAGGAGGCCGCGCCCACGCTCGCGCCAGGCCATGGCACCCACCCCGGCCTGACCCGCCCTCAGGCCACTCCCCGTGAGCGGCGTGCGCCCGTCTCACCGTGCAGTACTTGCCCAGGCGCAGGCTGTCCGCCCCCTTCCACTCCCGGTTCATGGTCTGCCAGAAGGTCTGGATGAACAGGTGCTCTGCAGAGGAGGAGGCCCTGAGCGCCCTCTCCGGCTACCGCGCCCCCACGACGAGCGATCAGCCGCCAGTGAGTGACTTCCCAGTGACGCTCTCCAGAGCTCCCGGAAGCTAGACCTGGTCAGCTGCAGCGTGCGTCAGGCCCTCACGCCCACTCCAGCCAACAGCGCCCGCCACAGAGGCCGGGCACACGTCCCTGCTCCCCGTGCCTGTCCTGCAAAGCCCGGCTCCACGAAAACCAGGGGCTTTCTGCCGTCTGCTGGCCCTCCCACCTCGCCTCTAGCCGTCACCTGAAGCCGTTCCCCGGACGCCACCTGGCCGCGCGGAGAAACTCAGCGGTGTCCCTGAGGCCCGAGTCAGCTGAGAGCTATGCAAACACTGTCTCTCTCCCGAGCTACGGACCCAGCACTTCCAGCCCCAGAAGTAAGTTTTGGTTGGACTTCCGGGCTTAGCTCCTTTTTTGCACTCATTCCTGACCTGTGCAAACCGCCGCCACGGTCCATGTGAAAGTTTATTCACTGTGTTGCTGGACTCTGGGCCCCCGCGAGGGCTCTGGCCACCAGGGTGGCTCTGTCCAGAGGGGCGCAGAGCACGAACCCAGGGTCCTTCCTTCCCGTGTGCGCAGTGTGCCTAGTTCTTTGGGTAGAGGGGACCTGTGGTGCTCGGTAGGAAGCCGTGGGCGGCACTGCTCGCGGGGACAGAGGCACAAGCACTCAGAAGGTGGCGAGTCCGGGGCCATTATCTCCTACAAGGCCCACGTGTGGGCCAGCACTTCTCTGTGGGGGCCTGGAGGAGGCAGGCAGCCCCGTCGCGCTGGCCGAGACAGGGAACCGTGTCCGCTGCACAGCAGTCTGGAGTCGGGGGTGTGGACTTACGAGCCTCTGGGTTGTGGATGGCGTGGACGAGGCGGGAAATGGTGACGGCCAGCTCCTCCTGCAAAGGCATGCGGGACGGTCGTCAGGAGGACCATGGAGGTCAGTTGGCTTCCCGAGCTGGGGCTGGCCCTGTCCAACGTCACCGCCACTTTCAACGCAGCAAGCGTGCGAGTGAACGTCGACTTCAGCCCCAGCGCAGTCCCTTTCCACGGACGAGTCTGCCGCCTCCCTACGGTTGAGCGTGGCTTACAAGCACCTGCTAGCAGGCCAAGCCGAGAAGTGCTTATTCTGGGTTTGAAAAGCATATTATAACTTGAAGTGAGATTCCAGCCTCGACTCCCAAAGAATGGGGCACTGCGGGCAGGAGACCCCGGATGTGCCCTCCACGGGGCTCAGTGCCGCCAGAGCCCTGTCCCCACTGGCAGAGGCGCGGACGGCAAGGCTCCGTCTGGGCACGCGTGCCGCGGGGACCAAGGGCTGCTGGGAGCCACAGAAGAGGACGCCCCTGGGAACCACCCCTGGGAACCATCCCGGCCCCGCGTTTTCTCAACTCCCTTTAACCCCAGACCGAAGCGCTGCTCACCGCCACTTTTCTTCCCCCACTAAGGCTAGGTGGCAACTGGGGACATAGTTCAGAAACACTGCTTGGCTACCGCAGTCAAACACGTTCCACGGAATAAATGCGGCCTCGGGGCAGCGGCCGCCGTCCAACCTGGACAGGCGAGAACGCACGTCCTCGGTGCGCTCCTGTCTGGGAGCACTGGGCCGACAGGCAGCACGGGCCTGCTCCACGGGCTGGACGGCGTGGTACCTGGAGAAGCGGTTCCTGCTGCGCCCACAGGCAGTGGAAGAGCCCCTTCCATATCTTCAGAAGTTCCTCCTGACTGAAGCCCCCTGGAAGGTAGAGAGCAGAGACATGTGAGTCCCCCCACGCCCTTCTTCAAGCTGAGAGCAGACACGGCAGTGACGCCCCACACCCGGGCTCTCGCCAGCACCCCTGACAGTGAAGCATCGTTCCTCCGCCGTTACGGAATGAACAGTTCATGCAGCTCCGTCGGCGAAGGGGTGCTGGCAGCGGGTCCTGACTACCAAGGACTACAAAGCACAAATGTCATCACGAGAGGAAATGGTGGCTTTCAGAAACTAGCGCCCAGCACCCTGGAGGCTCAGGTGCTAAGGCCTCGCCTGGGGCAGTCCGCACACTGCCTGGGACCCGGGTTCGGGGTCAGAGGTGGACGCCTGAAATGAACTAAATTAAATCCTCTTCTCTCCTTTCCTGCCTGCCTACATTCCTTTCAACAAACCAACCGCCCCCAGGTCCCCTCACACGCTCTTGTCTCGGCGTAAAATTAGCACCTGACCTGCACACCCATTTCACCGCTTTTACAAATGACACGGGGCTCATGCAAATCCCAACCAAGAGGCAACCCTCCCCAAAGGGGCAGAAAACCAGCCTGCTGGGGACACGGGAGAGCGCCAAACAGCACGTCTAAATCCACAGGACTAGGAAGGGTTCTGGGGACCGGTCCGTTTTCGCGTAAGTGATCCTTCGAAGGTCCTGTTGTGAGGTCAAAGTTGGCGGAGCCCTCACCCCCTCCTCGCCCCTGGTTACTGGACCCTTTACTGGTCATTTCCGTCCTCTGCATGGCTCCACCTTGGAGTCTCATCCTGACTGGTGGCGCCTCGACTCTGCCTGCGACCATGCCGCCAGCCTCCTGTGCCCAGGCTGACTCCAGGCATCACGGACTGACAGCTGAGTGATGGCAGGAATCAAAACCCCAGAATCCTCGTCTTCTGCACGTGACAGATGACCTTTGGCCCGCGCCCTAGTCACCTGAGCCACAGAGCGCGTGGGGTCACCCTGTCCTTCATATGCGAAGACAATGAACAGGGCCGGACAGATGGCCTCCGATGGCCTGAAGTCAGTTAATACGTATTTGGTATTCAGAGGGCACTTTATACCTTTACAGGTGCTGCTTTCCAGGTTACTCAAGACCCTCCTCATTTCAGGATCTCATGAGGCTGCAGTTGGACTTTGTGACTGTTTCCTACATAAAACCAACACATCAAAAAGTACAGCAAAGTCGTTTATCGAAGTGCATCTCCTCTAGAAGTCGGGCGATGACCACGAACGGGTCCCCCTTCCCTGTTGTGAGCAGCCGCATCCAGGTTCTTCAGGAACACGGCCACAGTGTGAGTGGCAGAACGTGCTCAGCTCACTAACTGCAGTCATGACCGTGGTCACAGGTCTCTCTTTTGGGGTGGGGGGGGGTGTTTCACAGAAACCTGCACTTAAATCTAATCACGTCAAGGCGACGTGTGTTCCAAAAGGACCCGAAGGGACCTAGACAAGTATTGTCAACGGCTGCTGAAACTTGGGATGAAACACTGAGGATTTACCATAGCACCCAACCACAGATCCACCTTAGCCCCGACAGGCCTCACATCAGGAGGTCAGCGGTCGGGACGCGACAGGAAGCGCACGGCAGGCCTGCCGAGCAGCAGGACAAGAGTGCCAGCTACAGCGTGCCGGATCAAACGTCACGTCAGGGGCACTCACTGTCAGGAACGCGTCAGGCAGGCTGGATGCAGTCAGCAAGACACGAAGTACAGGACGCTCAATGGGGCCAAGGACCTGGTTCCCCCAACAACCGGAGTGTGAGGACAACACGGGAGGCCAGAGCGGTTGGGGGGGTTTGCGACACATCAGCCACGTGCGGTCGTGGCTCATCGTGTGATTCCCTCTGATTCGAGCGAGGAGCACGTTAGAGCAGCTTCGCTCCACCCTGTGCTGTGTGCGCTTCTAAAACTCCTAGAACTGTTTCCACAGGACATGCTCACAGCTACTCTGAAACAGAGGAGGGGCCAGTGAGGTCTGAAATGAGAAAACCCAACAGCTACTCACCCAGACTGAGTTCAGGAGCCGTTCTGGGGAGAAGTGTTCTGTTTGAATGGACACTGGCCCCAGTTAAATGGCAATGCCCCCGAGCCCGAGGACCCCTAATTCTTCATTTCCAGCACCCGTTTACTTCCTCCACTCCTTCCTAAGTCACCAGCAACTGTAAGGTGTAGTTTTCGGGTGCCATCAAAAGAAAGCAAGAAGGCTGCGTGCTCTGGACAGTGTCCCACGTTGCAGCCTTGAAAAAGCACCTTCTTCCAACAGCCAAGACTGCTGCAGGTGGGAAGGCGCGCAGCAGAGCCCTAAAGCCTTGCTGAACACACGACTCACCGCCCGGCGCGCTAAAGCCGAGGCGAGTAGTTCTCGGACGCGGACACAAAACATAACGACGCCAGGCAACACAGCCTTTAGCTGCTTTAGGCAGCAACTCGAATCAGAGCTTTCTCTGCTGCAGGGAAAGCTATGCGGATTAGATTAACGTTTCAGATGTCCTTCACTACGTTGAAGGTAAGAAGCAAACACTTGAGCCTAGCGCTGAGCTGCAACGTCAGGTCAAGTTATTTCCAAGCCTTGATTCCTCTGTTTCTATTCTGATGACGCAGCTGTGGCAGAGATCTCATTTATTCTGACACCCACTCGGCCGCTCCCAGTCCCACTATGGAACGCGTGACGTGGAGATGGTGGTGAGCAGGCACAGACCAGTTACCCGGGGGTGGGGTGGGGTGTGTGTGTGTGTGTGGTCACCAGACAGGACCATGGGGCACTGGTGTAAACGCACTGGCCTCGTGCCCTGCACCTCCCCAGCATGTCAGATGCTGGTTTGCTCAGCAAAAGGGTTTAAACAACAGGCTCTGTCTGGCATGTCCACCCATCTGTACTGCATCTGGGCTTTCTTCTGCTCTTGTAAACAGATGGGCCCTTGGGTGCCTGGATGTGCTCCTGCTTCCAGCTAAGAAAGCAGACGGAAGCTCACAGTGCTTTGGGGAAAAATGACACATTAACAGATAATTAGGCAGCAATGTGGCTAAGTGCTACAACAGAGACATGCTGGCTATTTTTGTCACAGAAGACTGAGGGGGAGATCATCAGGAAGGCACTTTGAAGGCAGTGATGGTGAACTGAATGCTGGGAGTAGATCGGGGTGAGAATCTTTTCAGAGCAACAGCAGAGGCGAAGGCAGAGAAGTGAGAAATGGTGCATCATACATTAGACAGTTTGCTGTTTATGGAGCAGGAGTAATTGCAGAGGCCGAGGCGCGAAGAGAGAGAGAGCGACAAGCCATTATCTGCAGACCTGATTTCAGGAAGGTGATCCTGTGATCAAAGCTGTTTTAGAAAGATGACCCTGGGCTGATTGTGGAGGGCAGTTAGGAAGTGAGTAACTAGAGGAACCCCAAGCAGAGCAATTCCCGAGTCAAACAGGTAGGGCCAAGTACAATGGGGGCAGGGCAGAGGCCGGGGCAGAGAAGAGTCCAGCTTACACCACATGCCAAATGGAGTTTGAGTGGATGGGGCACTAGAGACCGAAACAAGAGAGCACGAGGGACAGAGCTTGCGAGCGGGTTGGAGGAAGAAAAAGGATCACTTCTGGACATTCCGGAACTTGAGGTGCCTGTGGGAAATCCAGGTGGAAGGCTGGGCTCTCCAGATCGGACAGAGCCAATAGCTGCAAATTCGGGTTTAGCAACCACCGTGTGTGAAGCTGAGAATAAGTCAGATCTCTCAGGGAGAATCCTCACGGCGTTGAACGTAACAGTAAGATTATCAGCACAGGAGGAGGTGGCGTATACTCCTCAAGGAGACGCTGCACGCACTCGGACCGGAGCGGGTCAAACGTGCACTCCGGAGCAACACCAACCTGCTGCAGCCCCGCCCTGCGGCTCAGGCATAAAGTGCGCTGTGGACCAACTAGGAGACCCGCGGGGGGGGCGGGCCGGCCCCCAAACAACACGCCTCTACTGCACCGGGCAGCTCACACGTACGCCTCCTTCGCCGCTGGCTGAGGATGCGGGGCGGGCGAACGCGCTCCTTCCACAGCGGCCCGTCGCACAGCAGCAGGAACTAGAGGCGGGTGCGACTCGCGCCGCTACTTCCCCGACTCCGCCTCCCAAGGCGTCCAGCCCCGGCAGACGCCGCTCGGGCCGCCCGTTCCCATGTCAAGAAGGTGCCCCAGAGCGACTCTCTAGGCACAGCCTCCCGGGCGTGAAGTCGCCCGCCCGCCTTCCCCGGTTTCCTTACCGACTTCTCCCGAAGCTTCAGGGCTCCCGGAGGGCAGGGGCCCCGGGCTTCTCACCTGGAGCCCCAGCACCTCGGGCGAGCGCACGGCGAGCGCGGCCGGAGAGCCGGGCTCAGGGGGCCGGCGCGGGTCTGCACTCAGCGTCGCCCCCCGCCACCCCGGGACTGGGAGCAGACGCCTAACCCCGTCGGTCGCAGCCGCTCCGCGTCAGGGCGGACTCGTGCGGGCAGGAAGCGCACGGCGCCGGCCTGGCCCGGCGGCTGCCCCGCTCCCTCCGTCCCAGGCCGCCAGGCGCCCACCTGTCTCCCGCTGCGTCTTCACGCTGATGTACTGGCGCAGCTTCCTCACCGCGCGGTCGCGGATGCCCTTCTCGCGGGACGCCAGGCGCTGGGCGAACTGGATCTCGGCCGGCTGCATGGCGGGGCCAAGGCGCCCGCGCGCGCATCCCCGGCCACCGCCGCGCCGCCCGGCCACGCCGCCGGCTGATGGCGTCACAAAGGCGCCGGTCTCCCGGCCGCGCCTGCGCACAGGGTGGCGGCGTGCCGGCTGATGGCGTCACAAAGGCGCCGACCGCCGCGCGCGGCGCGTTCTGGGAGTGAGTGTGCCGGCTTGGCATCAGGAGCACTCGCTGCCCGCGCGCTGGCCGGCGTCGCGCCGTGCGCCTCTGCTGTCTGCCGGTCGTCTCAGCTCGGGACGGTGGACGGCCAGGTGAGCCAGGCCTAGGTCTTGGCCGGGAGGCGACGGCTGGCAAGTTCAAGCGCGTAGGGGCTTGAATCCCGCGCAGCATAGCGGTCGGCAGCTGACCGGCGCGATACACGGCCCCGAGTTTTCAAGCCCCGACTTGGTGGAGACTGGGGAGACAGGCAGCCGTTGGGGTGCCTGGCGGGCTGTGGGGGTGGTGGAGGCGCCGTCCTCCAGCGGCCTGTTCTGCAGGGATAGGTAGAGGGACAAAATAGGACATGGACAGGACGTGGACACGTGGAGATCCCGGGACAGAACAAGCCGGGTGGAGGCGCAGGTTCCAGGACAGGCAGCGGGAGGCGACGGGCCGGGACAGGTGCAGGTCTGGCACAGCCGCAGAAGCCCGGACCGGAGTTGTGCCCGTGAGTTTGCTCCCAGGCCTGAACGGCAGGCTCCGCTGCGCGGTAACCGGGCTCAGTTGAGTCCACGGGCTGGGCCGTATATTGTGAAACTCTGGACGTATTGCGGCAAGAGATTGGCCTGGGGTGACCCCAAGTCCAGCCAGCTGGCTGTTGGGGGTCACCCCGGAACTCTCAAGAGCCGACGTCCCGGAACTGCGACTCTTGCCCTGCACGCCGAGCCGGGAGCCCCAGGTGCACTGGCCGCCCTCCCCGAAGGGACGGTCCCCATCCGGTGCGTCCACGTGACGCTCACACCCCCGACTTGCTTTTCCTCCGCTTCGCAGCTAACGGGAGACCCCGGCTGGCCCGCTGTCAGAGTCGGAGCCGGATCTCGCTGAGCCCACCCGCCGTCGTCCGAGGGGCTGAGACTGCGGCGACTCCTCGAGGGTTGAGCCTCGCCGCTCTCCGTACCGCGTGCACGTGTTCCCGCGCTTTTCGACGCCAGGGGTCAGAGGGCGTGCGCCGCGCAGGCGCAGAGCCGGGGGGACACCGCCATGGGCGAGGCGGGCGGCGCTGAGGCGGCCAGTCAGGTCAGTGAGGGGCCGGGCGGCGGGCCCGTGCGCGTGGCGGGGAGTGCGGGTCCCCAGGGCGCGACCCTCCGTGCCACCCCGCCCCCACCTAGCAGGCGGGCTGGCTGGTGACAGCGGCGCCTTCCTCTGGCTTCAGCGGGGGGCCTGGGGACGCCGAGCCCTGGTTGCGGGGGTGGGGGGGCATCGCTGCCGTCTGGCCTGCACTCGTGCGCATGCGCAGCGGACACCCTGCCCCCGCCGGCCGCCCTACCCGCGTCTGCTCCTCCTTTCAGCACGTGGGGACCAAAGAAGAGTTCGTTAAAGTCAGGAAGAAGGACCTGGAGCGGCTGACGACCGAAGTGATGCAGATCCGGGACTTCTTACCCAGGGTTCTCAACGGGGAGGTCCTGGAGAGCTTCCAGAAGTTAAAGCTGGTGGAGAAAGGTGCGTCCGCCCCCGAGCAGCCACCCCGGCAGATTGGCCTTGTGTAAATCACTGTAAAGGAGATTGGCTTATCTAGACTAGTGGCCCTGCTGCCTGCTGCCCTCACCGTGGAGGCTGTCAGACACACGGTGGGCGCTCACCAGGGTTGCCCCCTTTCTCTCCCTGCACCTCCCTTTCGCGCTGGTTTTTCTATTTAAAGGAAAGGTGCAGGCGGGATCAAAGGTGAGCAGGTGGGAAGGAAGAGAAGCAGCAGCAGCATTTACTCATTTCGTCTTTGTTCTTGTCCACACAGCACCCCTCCGCCCCAGCCCTGCCCCAGCCCAGGATCTCACCCGGGAAACTTGCAGACTGCGCCTAGTGGACTCGACCGCTAAGCCACCAGAACACGTTCCTCTTATACTTCTATATTTTATGCTTTCGTAATGAAATGGTCAACCCTGGAGGTTAAGTCCTGGTCTGTGCTAGTAAGGATCTCGCCACCTGGAAACCTTGCCCGGAGTTGCACATGCCTGGCGAGAGCGCAGGGTGTGCTTGCTTGTTCCAGGTTGCCCGTGGTCACTTTCTGGCGCTGATTTAAGGTCAGGCCTGCCAGGGTTTGTTCCTGCAGACGCTGAGGTTTGAGCGGAGTCGTGATGTCGGATATCGTCTAGGGGCCGATTGAAGCTCTTGGGTTCCCAGGATTGATTAGCACTGCGTGATTGATGATGAGTTAGTTAAATTGGCCTTTAGCACTAATGCTAATTCACCACAGTATGTTTGTCTGTTCTCCGTCTCTGTTTGGTCTCTAGAAGACATGCATCAAAGCACATCCAGTGTTGTGTCTACCGCTGATCTGGAGAGAAACTGTCCTGATGAAACAGAAGTTTCTGGTTTGCTCACGTGTATTTGGTCAGTGGGATGGCCACACCCGGTTGGAAGGGAGAATGCTCATGGCTGCCATAGTTCCCTGCCTTTTTCTCCTGTCTTTGGAACCTTCGGCTCTGCTCTCCTGCCCTGCGCTGTGCTCCAGGAGGTGGGCCCCTGCTGGCCTCTGGCTCACCGACAGAAGGCGGCTGTGAACTAGACTGGGTGTTTCCTCCGCTCCCCCCACAGCTCTGCCTCCCCTCGAGGCCCGCCACAGTTCAGCTCTCACCGGCTGCAGTAGCGCTGGCTCTGTCACCGCTTCCCCCGGTCTCTGCCCATTTCTTCTGAGTCTCTCTGGCTCGTCCTGTGTAGTGGCTGTGGTGATGGAGGTGCTGGAGGCTCAGCCCTGGGCCCCTTCTCTGGTCACTCACTGCCGCAGCAGGCTCACATGCTCACATAGCTGCCGCTGTCGCCTCCATCTTTCCCAGACAGCTCTCGGCTCTGCCCTGTATCTGCTGCCTCTGTGTCAGTCATTTCAGACTCAGGTGACTGAAGAGGCCCTGGCTACTAGGCTGTGGCCACAGAGCACTTGCTTGTCTGCTGGGCTCAGACTCGCTGACTTGTCGCAGTGAGGGGCCACCCTCCATAGGGACGGGATGGAGTTGCTGTGGGGTTTAGGGCGGGTGTTTAGGTGACGTCAGATGAAGGGCGTTGGGTCAGGACAGTGGGCCCCGGGACCGGTTCCTTGAAAACCACATACTTTAGGAAGGTGGAGTACCACCTCCAAGTCCCCTCTGGCCATCTGAGCTCGCAGGCAACCTCGCTGTGCCCGGCCACAGCGACGCGGCTCGTGTTGGAACTGCTGGATGTTTCCTTCTTCCTGATGTAATTGAGCAAAATTTCTCGGGTTTTGCGTCTAAGCCTTCTCTGAATCAGTGATCAGCAGTGACTAGAAGAAGGGTCGTTATGGCATTGTCCTTGCAGTGTGTTCTTGGGAGAAGCACTGTTTCCTCGTGGCAAGTGGCTCTGTGTCTGTTACCCACCCTGACAAGTTGCAGGACTGTCACTTTGTCAGAGCAGGCTAATTTGACTGTGTGACTCATGGTGTCCATCACCCTACCCCCAGCCCAAACCGGGCTGCCTCAGTTTCCTCAGGCGCCACCATCAGGATTAGAGGTTGCCCCTCTCTGTTCTCTGTCCCCACCCGAACCTGTCTGCCAGTCTGACCTGCATACTTCCCTGCTGGATGCATCCTGGATTGTCAACCATCCCCACCCGAATCCAGGCCCATCATGTGGCCTGAATCTCTGCCCCCTGGCAGTGTCTACTCCTTGCCACTTCCCAGTCCTCTCAACACTGTACGTGAGTAATTTTTAAGTGTAGCCCCATCACTCCCTGCTTGTCTGCAATGACTTTTCCTTGGTCTTAGGATCAGTAGAACACTGCTCCCTTGCTACCCCCAAAACTGAATTAAGACGGCCCTGTGGCTTCAGAGGCCATGTGGTGGTGGAGAAATAGAAAAAGACCAAACTAGAAAGCGGGGTCAGAGGGATGAACAAATTGAGGAACTGTCACCCCAAATTGTCACACCTGACTGGATATTTATCTCTTTACACAAGGAAGTCGTTTAGAGAAAACAAGAAGTAAGTCGACCATTCTAACCATCATTGCTTAGAAAGTGAGTCTACATTTAAAAGGTTTCATGTAACTATCTGGCCCTTGATTTCTTCCTGGACCTCAGCGGGAACCAAGACCACCCCGCAAGGTTTTCCCTGTGGGGCCCGTACCTCGTGTTGCAGGCACTGGGTTACTGTTTTCTCCGCCGAGGCGCTGACCACCTAAACTAAGCTTCCTCTTTATTGATCCCTGCACGCGGCCTGCGGTCTGGGTGGGCTGTGGCGTCGAGTTCAGGTCTCCGTGGTGCCAGGAGACTAGGGACAGCTCTCCCTGTATCTGCCTCTGCCTCCCTTGCCGCGCTCATCCCACCTGCCGCCACCTCCCCTGTGGCTGTGCTCCCAGCTCCGTAGGGGATGCTCTGCCGCCTCTGTGAGGCGGCTTCTGGGCATGCAGACGCCTCGGGACAGGGAGGGGTGCCTTTTTCTCATCTCGGACTTGGCTCTCCCGCCTGCCTGGGCACCTCTCAGATGCTGCGGTGGCGTTTCATTTCTGCTTATCTGGGTGTGAAGCCTGGCCTGTTGCGTCGCTGTCAGGGCTGCAGGTGCGAGTCTGCATTCACGTGACCTGGTTTCAGCGTTGAAGACCTACCGTCGTGCTGTACAGAAGAGCGGCCAAGAGATGTTCCAGGTGACAGGACTGAGTGACAGTCAAGTGCGGTGCCTACCGCCACTGGGCCCTGTATCTGAAGGGAGGACATGCAGTGACATGACGGGATCACGTGACAACTGGAAGTCAGAGTAGATGGGCCAGGGCACTTAGGGACTCTTCACAGCTGTGCGTGTTGGGAGCCTGCCTGCAGTGACCCCGTTCTTCCAGACACTGTTCAGGAGAAAAGGTGGTTCAGAGCGTGTGGGGTGCGCGTGTGGGACAAGGACAGATGCGGTGAGAAGGTCACAGTAGGGGAGTGGGGAAGTGTGTGTGATGGTCTTGTTATATTCATGCAGCATTTTGTACATTCAAATAACTTCTAAATAAAACGTTTACAAACCCTGTGTAAAGTGGAGACACAGAACTCGCTTCCAGGGCCCTGGCTCCCCGAGGCATGTCTGCTGCTCAACGGCGAGCTCTGAAGACCACTGCACTCCATGAATTCTCAGTGTTTCCATGAATTCCCGGGGGGTGGGGGCAGGTGGGACCGCAGGGAAGAATTTGTTACCCCGTCAGCGGATTACGAACTAGAGTGAGTCACAAACACGGGACAGAGTGAGTGCCAAGAGATGGTTTTGTTGCTCAGAAATGCCTTGTGATCCAAATGGGATCGCAGTGTGTCAACGACATCCTGGCCGGAGGCTGAGGGGCAGGCTCCCCTAGTACAACGAAGCCTGGCAGCGGGGATGCGGCGGGAATAAGGCTCCTTGCCAGCCCTTGCCGCCTGCAGGGCCCACTTGCTGTGGATGTGAAATACTCTGGGGGACAGCAGGGTAGGCTGGATCCGAGGGCACAGGGAGACTCGGGACACAGGTGCAAGGAATGAAAACGGAGTCAGCTGTGGACGGGTGGGGAGGGGCTTGTGGATGTGAGTGATGTGAGTGCTTTGCTGTGAGCGCTCTTGCTGGAACGCTCGCGTGCCATGAATGGAAAACATTGCCTGACTCCTTGGCTGGGAAATACGTAGCGGCGCTCCTGCACGATAGCTGCAGGTGTTTTCCGTCTCCCTAACGGATGCACTCAAGTCGCACGCATGGCCGCCCAGGCCTGTGGGCGCGCCGGGCGGTGCGGGTGTGCGTCTTCCTGGTGGATTTCCCGGCAGACGAGTTCCGGCGTCTGCCCTGAGACGAGGCCCGGTGGTGCCAGGCCCCGCTGTCCCCTGTTCCTTCATCTGAGGACAGGCGTCACAGCGGCCCTGGCACTAGGAGAAGAATGGTGTGGAAGCGGGTTTGGGGCCGGCAGGAGAATATGGTTATTTTCACGTTCTGGTTCCAGCACGCCCTCCAACACTTTGAGTTGCTGGAAATGTTCCACAGCGGATCCCAGTGTTTGGCTGGCTGAGAGTGGGCACTAGGATTTCAAACGTTTAAGTTCTTTAATTGAGGGGTTTATTTTTATATGAAGCCGGGAATGTTCTCAGGGTTTTTTTCCCCGACTGGTGGTTTTGACAGGCTGCCCCTGGCCCCAAGGAAGGAGGTGACTGGGTTAAAGTGCGGTCTCTAGGGTGACACTGGTCCAGGGGGAATTGGACAGACAGGTGCACACAGAGGAAGATGACGTGGAAAGACGGAGGCAGGCCAAGGGAGGCAGAGGCAGATCGAAATCAGCTGCCATGAACCGAGGGCCATCTGGGGCTACCAGAGGCTGCCAGGTAAGGGCGCGAGGCTCACAACTGTGGCCTCAGGACTCTGGGCACCTGTCCCCGGAGCCCCGGTTGGTGTGCCGCTTCAGTGGCACCCCCGAATGGCACAGCAGAGGAAGGGTCTGGCGGCAGCGATTCTGAGTTCTCTCTGAACCTTTTAGTGGGGAGGAAAAGTTAGTGGCTGTTCAAAAGCCTCTTCTGAATTTGAGATGCTTTTTTTAGCTGTGTCACTCACAGTCATTGTCGTGTAGTGTGAGACAGCTGGTCCTGGATGCAAGCGCACCAGCTGGTAGAGGGTCGAAGCTGGTCCCTTTGGTCCTGATGACAGTGTCCTGGACGGCTTTTTCTGGCGGCTGTGTCCTGCTCGTGGTTCTCGATCTGCCTTGAGTCAGCTGAGCGTTGTCGAAGGGTCACTTCAGACGACACTCAGATGTTGAGCGGCCAGTGATGCAGATCGTTTCTGTGCGGCAGGTCCTCAGCGACTTCAGTGAGACTGTCCGGCAAGACCAGCCTAGCAGGGCGAACTGGTGGTACAAACAGGAACCGAGTTCCCACCGCAGACTCTGGTCACAAAAACATCACCAGACTTGGAAGTAAAGACCCGACACTGTTGTGATTCTAAGCCGTCATTTGTCATTTTCCATCCCACTTACTCCAGGTCAGGGTTGAGGTGGCCAGAGCCGCTCCTGGGAGTTCGGGCAAAGTGGCACCGGCCCTGGAGAAGGGTGCCTTTCTGTGGCGGGGCCCAGACACCCCCACAGCCCGGCGGGACTGCACCTACTGTGGACATGGGAGGGACCAGGTCCAGGAGGCATCCCTGTTTCGGCAGACTCGGGGGGCACCACGGCCCCCCGGACAGCGGCCTTATCAGCGTGAGCTGTGTTGAATGAGACGATGTCGGTGCCCGCTGTGCAGCGGCAGCCTGTGCAGGGCCCTCCAGCTGGCGCCCCGGCGGGCAGTGTGCCTGCAGCACTGAGTGTGGGCGCCAGAGCACTGTCACTGCATTTCTGCCCTAAAGCCGCGTGTTCTCACTGCAGAAGAGCGGGACACCTGGTCCGAGCGGTCGTGCTTCCCTGGCCGAGACTGGCAGTGGGACTGTGAAGGGGGGTTCATCCCGGTGGCAGATACTTGGCAGATGCCAGCCGTGTGCCGTCTGCTTCTCGGCATCTGGGCCGTGTCGGAAACAAGCCGTGAAAGCCTGCCCTGCGTATAAGTGGCAGGTGCGGGAACGCGAGGCGAGAGGTCAGGAGGCGGCGTGATGCTCGTATCTGGCCACCAGGCGGTGGCCTCGCACGGCAGCCGGCGCCCACCTGCTCGGCAAACTGGGGCTGGGGGCTGGGGGCTGGGACACCCTGACGCCACTGACCCCTGGCGCTCGCTCCAGAGCTTCACCCGCGCCTTCATGGGCGGTTCACGCAGGGCCAGAGGCGGCTGTGCCGAGGGTGCCATCAGGAAATGTGCAGGGAGCCTGGTGGGTCGGTCACTGCTGCACAGTCACACGCGCCGCTTGGTAGTCGATGACAGCATCACAGTGAACTGCAAATAAAGGGCTTTATACGCCGATCGTTGTGTTTGTTCCTTTTTCTGGTCTCTGTCTGTGTGCGGTGCTTGTCTCCTACGTCAGTGTGTGTGTGTGTTTACACGTAAACAAGGGACACCTCATCAGACAGCTGCTGGTCAGCGGTTCACATGGCACCTTTGGCAGCTGAGTTCTCGGGTGGCCGGGATTAGCGGGGAATATTCCTGAGAAAGTTGTGATTAGATCACAGAACAGGCAGGAAAGTGGTTGAAGGGAGAAGTCCCGAGTAACTTCGTCCAACTTTTTAAGAACTGGTTGTAACAAGCTGTCAGCCACTTTCAGAGTCTAAATGAGCATCTGGTTTTGGGTTCTGATCTTCTTGGGCAAAGGTTCCAAGAAAGTGCAGACGCTTATTTTCCAGTCTTTGGGGTACCGTGGTGTCTGGCGGCGCCCCGGGTCTTGCCTTTGACTTCCCTGCACCTCGGAGAGCGTTGGCAGCAGTTCCCTGGGGCGGAGCTGTGGGCCGGGGCGTGGGGTCCACTCTGACCACGTCTCCCCACAGGCCAGCCCCGTGCCTGGTACCTGCCCCCTTACATTCCGGTGGCTGGGCCCCTCCTGCTGTCGCTGGCCGTGTGGGTTTCATTCTGTTGCTAAGGAGAGGCTGTTATCCCAGTCCGTTCCCAGGCCGGCATTCCGCCTCCCCGGGAACCTCGGCAGCGCGGTTCTCAGGCCTGGGGTCTGAGTCAGAAGCAGGGTGGGTGCCACGACATGAGGGATCAAGGGTGGACGTGCACTCAAGTGTGAGTCACTGCTCCGGAGCAGCACCCCAGCCTTGGAGACGCTAGCCTGAAAGGAGGGCTTCTCAGCCCTTGAGAGCCGGCCACTGCAGTGGGGATTTGCGCAGCGCGGTGCTCTTGCCGGCGATCCGCTCTGGATCTCAGATGGTCAGCATGGGCGCCCTGGGACATCTGTTGGCCACTCGAGTCCTCTCTAACACAGACCGCCCCCTCCCTCAGCGTCAGCTGCATCGGCTGCCACTCACCGAACCGCAGCTGCCCCTCTGCTCAGACTGCCACTGGGCAGCCAGCGTGGGGGGCGGCCCGGCCGCCCTGGTGCCCCAGGAGTCTGCTTCTGTGAAGCAGATGCAAGTCATGCGGAAGGGCGGGCAGGCTTCGCCGCTGCGCCTCAGTCCTCTGAATGACGCACTTTCCTAAAGCTGGGAGTCGAAATCGCGCGTGCAGACAGGTCTTCAAAGCACCACGGGAGCATGGCGCACTCGGGCATGGCGGTGTGAGTGACTCGGTCTCCCCAGAAGGGGCGCAGAGTAGCTGCCAAGTGGATGCCAGTGACTTGAAACTGTCTTTTCATGTCTCTTCTAGACCTGGAGAGGAAAGAGCAAGAACTAGAGCAGCTGAGAATGGACTGTGAGCACTTTAAAGCCCGCCTGGAGACCGTGCAAGCCGACAGCTTGAGGGAAAGGAAGGTATGCTGCCTGCTGCCGCGGGGCGCGCCTGGCTGCACCTCCAGACCTGGGGCCTCGACTGCTTCACTGCGGGAGCCTGGTTGTAGGTGTGCTTCAGTGTTTCGCCATGCAGTCCAAGTTCAGACGCGCAGGGTCACCCTGCGTCAGCACCTGACAGCACACGCGTCTCAGCGCACCCCGCAACCTGGACCCGCCCCCTCCCCCGCCCGCTGCCACCCCAGCTCTGTTGTCCGCGTCCCAGGGGTGGTCTTCATGTTGCTTTGTTGGTTTGCTTTGTTTCTTTATGTTACGCGTATGAGTGAGGCCACCCAGAATGTCTTTCTCCTGCTGCCTCATCTCACTGAGCATCCTCCCCTCTGGTTCCATCTCTGTTGTTGAAAAATGGCCGCGCTCCGTCTTTGATAGCTGAGGGGTGCTCCGCTGTGCAGATGCCACATCTCCAGCCGGTCATCTGTCCCATGTCTGCATGGGGTCGGCAGGGGTGAGTGGAGAAGGGCCAGGGGCTCCTAAGCCTTGTTTGCTGCCGCCGCCTCCTGTGCAGGATCCGAATGCTGTGGGCCGCGTGCAGGTGTCGGAACAGTGGGCTTCGTGTGGACTTGGATGCAGAGCCAGTCGGTGAGGTTAGGGAAGGAGTTTCAGTCTCATAAGTGAGTTGGGTGCGTCAGATTTGTTAATTTTAGGTGCACTCTGGTGGCTTAACGGTTGAGGCTGCTGGACGCAGTCCACATACATCCCAGGGAACTGGGTTTGTGGCGTAGAGCCAGAGGAACTGCCAAAGTGAACAGCTAAATAAAGTAAATAAGATGTTTCAAAAAAAAAAGAAAGAAGTAGCCTTGTCATTTCTGTGTGGATCGTGGTCAGCTGCAGCGGCGTTGTGGGTAGTTTGAGCCTAGCTGGTTCCCGTCTGGGAGGAGCAGACGCAGACGAGCTGGAACTCGGTACTTGTCAGCCGTGCAGTGCATCTGTGAGTCCCCCTGAGATGCCAAGGCATCCTTGTTACCGGCCAGGCTGGAATTGAGCAGAAACGTGGATTTCCACGCAGAGGAAAAGGCGTTCGCAGCACCGGTGATGGAACGCGAAAGTGGAAGCCCATCTGGCAACCAGGCGGTGAGGACACGATGGTGGGGCTTGCCCCTGCGTCAGCGCCCTGACGCTTGGACCTCTGCTCAGAGTGGAACTGTGGAAGGTCAGACAGCTTCCCATTTCCAGCTCAGTTTCCTGTTTGGAGTCTGGCCAACCGATGGTGGCAGCCGGCTTCCTGCCGTGCAGGCGTGGGCGGCCGTGTGTGCAGGTCTGCGTGCGGGGTGGGGCAGGCTCTGGCGCTTAGGTGGGGCTAAGGGGCTGGGAGAGCCTGTGGGCCTGGATCCGAGCTCGCCCGCAGCGCCAGGTGCCGGCGAGGCCCCGAAGCGGACCACGCGGACCGCAGCGTGTGAGCCGCCTTCGAAGGGCTCTGCGCTCCTTGAGGCCGGAGAGGTCTTCACAGGCCGCTGCCGCCGGGCTGCTTGGAGCCTAGTCTGTGGACTCAATGTCCGTGTTTTGTCAGTTAGGAGACAGTTGCGACTCTTGTGATGCCTGAAGGGAAGTTGTCGCCAACAGTGCTGTTATTTCAGGACTCTCTGAGGAAAGCGCAGCGATGGGGCAGATTGCTCAGCGTCAGAAGCGGCTGCGGGAAGCCTGAGAGTCGTTGAGGTGTGTGCTGGGCACCCTGCTGGGTCTGAGTGCTCACGTTTCGCAGGCGGACAGATCAGGAGTTGGTGACCGTCTCTTGACAAGTAACTTTCTGGAAGCGCGTCTTGCGCACCCAGAGCTCACTGGTGGGAAACACCTGCCCGAGAGTGTTCAGTGAACTTGCACGGTCGTGCACCTGTCGCCCAGCCCACTGTGGTTTTGGTGCCATTTTTGGAAGTGATGACCGATCGAGAGGAAGGCGCGGAAGGCCAGGGGAGCCTCACGCCCTTCACCACGTTCCCTCCGTGGCAGCACCTTGCACGGTGACAGGCGAGGCCAGAGCCGGGGACCAGTTGGGGCGCAGTCCGCCGCGTTCCCGCGTGCCCCGCCCTGAGCACGCTGGCCGGTGTGCATCGTGCAGTGTTGTCACGTGTTCCTCCGCGGCGGAGACCCCACTGACCGAGAGCTGCTGGCCCGGCTCTGTCGTTCTGTCGCTTTAGGAGTGTCATTAGCAGGGGCTGTGCGGCGTGCAGCTCTGCTGATGGCTTTCCACGCGGGGCGCATCCAGCTCGTCACACCTGTCAGGGTCGGGCCCTTTTCTTGTCCTCCTCTGGGCAGAGCGCCACGGTTAGCCGCTGCCCCGTGGACACGTGGGCTGCTGACCGTCTCCAGTCTCTGGTGGTCTTGAGCACCGGCGCCGCGGTGTCCGCGGAGCTGCACGTGAGCGCACGGTTGGTGCCCGGGAGAGCGGGGGCCGGGTCCCGCGTCAGCTCGCGCTTGGTGCTGGAGAGGCTGCCTGAGTCCTGGGGCGTCCGCACCGCCTCCCCCGCCCTGCGTCGGAGCGATTCGCTTTGCCCACGTCCTCGTCGGCGCTTGTGTTAGCGCGTTTTACTGTGCTCCTCTGATGGGCCTGTCCGGGTTCGATTTTCAGTTCTCTAGTGGCCAGTGAGCTGCTTTTCACTTGCTTTTCTGCTGTCTGTGCGTTCATTTTCTGTGAAATGTCTGTTGTGTCTTTTGCTTCTTTGCCGCTGGGATTGATGTTCCTGTTGCATTTGAGAAGTCCTCCACGCTCTGCGGGTCACGGTGCGCAGCTGGCGCGTGCGTCACAGGCATCCCCGCTCTGCAGCTTGTCTCTTCACGGGGGCTCTCAGAGCGGAGGGCGCGCGTTTGCCTGGGGTCTCGTTGGTAGCATTTCCTTCCACGGGCCATACTGTTAGGCGTTACGTCAGACTTCCTGCCTAGCCCGGGTCCCGAAGGTTTCTTCCTTCCTTCCTTTTTGTTTTTTTAAAGGGTACGGTGCAGACAGGAATGAAGGCGGGTAGGCAGAGAGAGGAGGAAGGAGCTTCTTCATTTATTTTATTTAGTTGTTCATCTAGGTGGTTTCCCCAACCCCTGGATGTGAGTGAATCCAGGTCCTTTGGAATGCATGTGGACTGCTCCCGGCCAGAGGCGGTAGACATAACCGCTACTCTGCTGGGACGTGTCACCTCCTCTTCCCACTTTGCTATTTTATGTTTAAGGCCATGATCCCTGTTGAGTGGTTTTTGGTGTCAGGTATAAGGCAGATGGAGGGTCTCCTCTAGGCCCCGCCCCCGTGGTGGTTTCCCACCGTTCGGCGAGAAGACGCTTCCTTTGACGGGCCCGTGTCCCCGGCCTCCTGCTCTGCGCTGCCCTCCACCTGCTCGTGGCTGTGCCGGGTGGCTGTTCAGTGTCACGGCACATGGAGCGGCGGCCGCCTCATAGGCGCGGTGCTCCCCGTGTGGACTGCGGGTGGCGGCGCTCCTGCAAGTGGCCCTCGGTCCTGTTCGGGGAGGGGCCCCTTGGCACCCAAGAGGCCTCGCGGTCTCATTTCCCTCAGAGAAGACTGAGGTCAGCACTCATGCACGCGTACTCTTTTCGGAGGGCGTGATTTCACTTGTTTGTTTTTAAATATGGATCATGGTTCTCTATTTCTGTTTTCACTTGCCACCTGTTTCCTATACTCTACGTGCTGGTCTTTTCTTTAAAAAAGCTCTTTGAAGGAAGAATATGATGGTTTCGAGGTAGAATGGTCTTCGTTGTGATTTTGTTTGTTTCAGGAGAAACTGGCTCTCCGACAGCAGCTGAATGAAGCCAAGCAGCAGCTCCAGCAGCAGGCGGAATACTGCACAGAGATGGGTGCGACCGCCTGCACCCTGCTCTGGGGCGTCTCCAACAGCGAGGACGTCGTCAGAGTCATGCTGGGAGGGGTGAGTGTAGCTCGCAGTCAGGCGGTGTAGTGAGCCACCTGCAGGCTCAGGCAGCCCCCCGGAGTGGCCAGCACCCTGCGCAGATGTGTGGTTTCCAGCATCCCTGAGAAGCCAGCTGCCCGAGGAGGTGCCTCCGAGCTTCTGAAACATGGACTGATGTTTGCCAGAGAAGCTTTAAACAGAGTCATCACTCTGTTGACTTGCTGAGGTTTCACTTCAGGTTTTAGCTGAAGTAGTTCTGCCAAAGGTTCGAAAGCCTCTGCTTCCAGCCCTGAAAGAGAGAGAGATGTGTTTTCTCGTGTGTTCACTGGTGGCTTCCTCGGGCACTCCCGTCACTGCCGACTGGGCCTCGTGTGTCCCCTCACGTTTTCCTTCTGTCATCGGGGTCTTTTCTGCCCCGAACTTCTTTTTCATCTTGCAGTGGAACCCAGAGCGAAGGACTCAACCAGCACGACCTCTGTCTCCTGTCCCCTGCGCGCTGCTGTTTCCGCGCAGGCATCTGGAGGGGCGTGACACTTCATTTCCCACCTTTCAGGACAAGGCTCTGAAGTTCTTCAGCATCACTGGGCAGACGATGGAGAGTTTTGTGAAGTCGCTGGACGGTGACGCCAAGGAGCTGGACTCTGATGAGAATCAGTTTGTCTTCGCTTTGGCCGGGATCGTGACAAGTAAGTGCCTCTCAGCAGACGTGGTGACAGTAACGGGTGTTCCTGAGTGTTGGCTCTGTCACTGTGTGTAGAAGCAGGGCCTTCTCAACGTCACGGGCTCGCACCGCGGAGGCCACTCGAGCTCTGGGACAGGTTCCGTGGGCATCTCCCCCGGGGCCGGCTTGGGCTGCTGAGTCAGGACGGTGTCCCAGAGGCGGCGGGTGAGTCAGCCCGTTCTGTGAGCGACTCAGAGCTCAAACAACCCACTCGCTGCTCCTTCCCATCTTACTGACATGGAGCTAAATAAAGAAAAAGCCTGTGGCTCAGCTGCTGCTGTTGTTTTGATGTAAAAATGAAAGAATTCCAGAAACCTGCAGTCTGCTCAGTTTCCCGACAAGCATGGTGACACTTAGGAGAGAATTCTGCGGCAGCGCTTGTGTGCGGGACCAGGCGGGTGAGGGAGGCACCGTCTGTGACTGGTGCAGCGTGTCCACCGGCTGCTGTCAGCTCGCTGCGGCCGGGCGCTCGTGGGGATCTCTCCGCCAGTGGGGCAAGGAGCTGCATGCTCCTTGGGGTTCCTTCGCCTCCTGAAGTCCTGTGAGACAGGCTGTGCAGACGTCTTCAGGTCCGTCCATGTCGGACCACTTCCAGGGCAGCTGTGGTGGTGGCGTCGGGCCCGTGACACAGCCCTCAGTCCGCAGAGGACAGCGCTACATTCTCCAGATGGCACCTTCCCCTTTTTAAACAGTGACCAGATTTTCTGATGCTTGCAGATAACCCCAAAGGCCTGTGGCCCTTGGGACTTGTCGCGTTGCCGAGCTGCGAATTCGAGCTGCTTAAGTCGCGGTCTGTGAGCGGCAGGAAGACTGGCTGACACAGCTCTCGGGACAGCCAGGGGTGGGCAGGACGTGTCCTGGCGTGTCAGCGAGTGTTACTGGAAGACCACACACGGGCAGAGTGTTTGTGGGTGTTGTTTGCAGAGACCGCGGTGCTTACGCATCTGAGCCCCCGGGGCTCTGCGTTGCAGGGACCCTGGCAGCTGTCACACAGACCCGCCCCTCTGAAACAGCGCTGCCTTTTTGTTTGTGGAGGGAAGGTGCAGGCCGGAGTGATGGTGGGCAGGCGTCAGGCGGGCACGGAAGAGAGAGGAGGCAGCCCCTGCCGTGTTTGCTGCTCAGCCTGGTTGTCCCCCAGCCTTTGGATATGAAGCAGGTCCTGGGACGTGTGTGGACTGTCCTGGCGGGAGCGGTGGCCCTGACTGCTACCCCACCAGGGCGTGTCAAAGCAAGGATTCTTGTAAAAAGCGTCTGCACAGGAAATCACCTCTTGTTTTCCCTCCTTGCGGCTGCGCTAGTTTAGCAGATGCTCGCAGTCACGTGGCCCCAGTCAGGATGCGGGACGGGCTTCACAGCCTCCAGTCACCCTGCCCCCGTCAGACCTGGCAGCCACTGACGTGACAGCGCATGGCCAAATTTTCTTTCCGCTGGCGCGGCCGCTGGGTCAGTTGCTGGCTCATGTCCAGGGGAGCACGTGCTTGCCTTCCTCTGTCCTCCAAGCTCTGGCTTTTGTCGCTCGTGATCCCAGCTCTGACGGCTTCACGTTCAGGGCGCAAAGCTGCGCCGCCCCATTAAGAGAAGCGCTGCAGATCTCTCCGGTGTCCTGTGTCGTGGAGGCTGAGGCGCTGGGCTTTCTTGCTCGTCCACAGTCACTGGTGGCGGTAATGGCGCGGGCGGCGCGGAGGTTGGAGTGACATCGCACCCCACCTCCTGTCCACTCTGCCTCCTCGTGGGGCCGCAGGGCCGCTGTTCTGGCTAAACTGCGTGAGAAGATACAAGACCTCCAAAGAAGGTGGTGCGTCGTCACCTGTCCTGTGAGGGCTGATGTCTTGCGCTTGCAAGTGGAAAACCGATGTCGAACTGCCTCCATCTTTGATTAATTCAGTCATGACTGATTTCTTGCCTCTTAATTCTGGGTTTGTTCGTTCAGACGGAGTTAGGTGATGATAACAGGATCAAAATATCTCTCCGGGTAGTGGACTTAATGGTTCCAGTGAGTTGGCGGCAGCGCCCCCTGTCAGTGACTGTCCCCTGCCCTGCTCTTACCCTGGCAGGACGTGTGGGGTGTGGGGTTGAGGCCCCACGCCTGGACCTGTGTCCTCGTGTCTGGCCCTCGGTTTCCCTCCTGCAGAGTCTCGTCTTAGGCCCCTGGTGGCTGGGTCTCCTCACCCTGGACTCGTATCTGCGTGCAGAAGGGTCTGTCCCTGACCTCCAGCGGTCTGTCGCCTTGCCTGGGTCTCAGTGCGGTGGGTGGCGGGCACCCGGGCGGTTTCTGCGAGGGCGTCCGACAGAGCCATGTGGACACTAGTGTCTAGGGTCCTGTGCGTGTGCTGCAGGGCGGCATTGGGAGGGCCTGCAGGCCAGCTGGCTGCACAGCGACGGGGGTGCTGCTTTCCCAGAGTCTGCAGGGTGGCGTCCGTCAGGTGGGCATGTGGACGCTTGCGCGCAGTGCCCGTCGTGGCCGCGGAACACAGTGCCCTTTCATGGAGAGTCGCGGATGTGCGGAAGCACACGGGGCTCCAGTGGGTGATGTCCACGGACAGTTCATGGGCTTCAGAGCAGGTCTGCAGCCCCTGGTCCTCGGCTGTGTGTGTGCTGTGGACCGTCCCCGGAGCAGCGGTGCCCGCCTCTACCCTGAAGTCTGTGCTGGGCCACGCTGTGCTGGGGGCTCTGTCCCTGTGGAGGCCAGCAGTCACCACGCCATGCGCGGCAGCCAGAAACGTCTGCAGACATGGCCTCATGTCCCCTAGTCAGATCGTCCCCGTCGTGCTGAGAGCGCACAGAGAGCTACGGTTCTCTGAGGCACCAGAGGTCATTGTGGATTGGGGGTCACAGGAGGACCTTTCGGTGTCCACGTTCCTGGGCCCAGTTCTGACACGATTGATGCGTCGATCAGCGTGATCTTGCTAATTCAAAAAACCCGCTCCAGTTATCCACGACCCCGCTGTCCGTCTCAGAAGCGCTCCTTACCTGCCGGGGGTTGTCGCGGTTAACTGGGACACTTGTGGTCTCTCCCTGGAGGACGCCCCTCTTTCTGCTGGCGGAGCGTGGCCGTGACAGTGAGCTGCCATTCGGGGGGGCGCGCACCCCTGATGGGCCAGCTCAGCGCGGAGCTGTGCAGTCAGCCTCTGCCTCGTCCGCGCGGGGGGCGGTCAGGAGGGTCCGGGGGCGTTGCAGGGCTCCTGGAGCTGCAGGGCCTGCGGTCAGCGCCCGGGAAGTAGGACGGCCTCAGTGAGTCCCTTCAGGCTGCTTTCTGGGTGAGTTGTTTGCTTTTCCAGGTGAAGGCAAGTAAACTAACCAGCTGTGTAGACTGGGACCCGGAGAAACCTGAGCATTGATCTGAGCCTGTCACCAGCTTGCCTTCTGGAGGGACCACAGGAGACAGGCTTAGTCGTGCCCACAGCAGTGACTGTTACTGCTCACAGATCCTGGACAAACCCCGGTCCTTGACCGTCAGCTTTCTCAACAGGTACCGTTGAGTGGTCGCAGGGACTGGTGCGAGGACCTTTCTGTCCTCTTTCTGTCGAGGGGCCCAGTGGCTTCCGTCCAGACTTGAGGGCTTGAGTGGAGATCCAGAGGCACCGTCTGCTCTGCCTTTGCTCCAGGCCGAGTTGGTCGGTGGAGTCTTCCCCAGACGGACTGACGGCCCCACAGCCATTCCTCCCTCTCGTCTCGATGCTGAAGTGTTTGTCGGGCCTCTGCGAGCCCCCTGCACTTCCCGGGGTCTCCCTGGCCCCACGCCCGTTAGCTGCGGGGGCCCCGCTGTCTCCTCGCGTGCGGCCGTGCAGTTGTCTCAGACCGTGTGAGGGAAAGAGGACACTTTCATTCCTGCAGTTGTTTGACACCCTGGTTGAAACCATTTATTCGTGGACTTTCAGCCTGACCCTTGACCCGCACATCTGTCATCCCACTGGCGTCTGTTATATTTCTGGGCAGGTTGTTGCGACTGACGCACAAGTATTGCTCGTACACCTCTCAGTGCTTCACATTTGTCACACGCATAATTGATGCCACATTCTTGTCTAAATCGTAGTGCGATAGTCATTGCTTCAGGTTATAGTTTTAATTATAATTATGATTATGGTAACTTCTAGAAATACCTGTAACTTTTCATGAAAAATGAGCCTGGGAGAGGGTGGGAACCATTTTAACAGAAAATAAAATCAGCAGTCTTTCATAGGCCCAGAGGTGCCCATAAGCGCGCAGGCAGACGGACACGTTCTGGGGCTGCCTGTGTAGGATTTATCCACATCCATTTGATTCCACAGTTTCATCTTAGGTTGTCAGTGTTTGCTAGCGTAATACTGCACGCGTGATCTGGGCCTTCAGTTGCAGTAAACTGGTGGTGTTTGTTGGCCTCTGATGCCTGCCGGGACACAGGGTGCCTGTCGCCTGGTGATTTTCCTGCAGGACCGGTGTGTAGTGGGAGGCTGCTGTACTTACTGCTTCGCGTCTTCAGCAGCAGCGATCAGGAGTGTGGGCACCTGCCCTGCCCTGCAGTGCCAGGGCCTCAGCGGGCCCCACGCCCAGGGATGGAGCTGCGCTCTCTGTCCCGTAGCTGAGGACCTCCCCACTGCCCTCTGCGGCCTCTCCAGTGCAGCCTCCTGGCAGCTGGTTGTGACACAGTGACACGACTCCACTTGGGCAGCAGGTGGAGGTTGTGCAGCAGCCTCCTCCATGGCATTCACCCTGCCATGCTGTCCGTCTGCGCTCACTCGGCCCAAGTCGAGGGCTGGGGACAGCCAGGGTCTCCATGCTGGAGGCCACCTGCCGAAGGACGCACGGGAATATCTTCCTGTGGGTTCCAGTTTGTGCTGTTAGCAGTGACACGAAGACAGTTTTCTCCTGAAGAGCGACCTGAAAATGGCCGGGTTTTTGAGGCCAAAAAGCTTTATTCCCCCCACCAAAAATGCCGCTTTAGTAAAATTAGATGTCACCTCCTAGAAAATACAGTCAGATTGAAATTCACAGAGCAAAGAAAGTTTGTGTCTGAGCCGCGGCAGCCGTCTCCCGGAGAGCCCGGCAGCAGCTCCTGCGCGGAAGTGCTGGATAGCGGGCAGGCGCCGGAAGCGCCTAAACCCCACTTGCCCCTCCTCAGCCTCAGCGCTGTCGGGGCCTGATCCCACAGTTGATCTGGTAGGACAGGTGACGTTTTACATTCTGCCATCGATTGTGGTTAATCAAAGGCAGAACAAATGATACGCCTCATCCTCTGTTCTTGGTCGTTGTTAGCAAGTGAAAAATGGAAGAAAGCGCCCTTCGGCGAGTGAGGCCGCCTTGGCTATGGAGTCGGGTAGGGTGCGGCCGTCGCTGCCCTGCTGCTCTTCCACTTTGGTGTCCGTTTGACCGAGAGGCTTGGTCTGCCACTTGCAGTCGCACTTTGTTGCTAGACCCAGCTAAAGAAAACTCTTTCCGTGCACACAGATACGCTCGACCATGGACGCGTCCTTACTGGTGTCGGGGGTCGATAGAGCCAGCGTTAGCTGCCGCGTTGTCTCCTGGGAGCCGGGTCTGCTGGGCCTCAGACGAGGGGCGTGATTCTGTGACCCACAGCAGGAAGGAAACTTCAGGGAAAAAGTTGGTCAGAATCAGTTTTCATGCTTTCTTTTGGCCTCGCGATTTCAGTCTGATATCATGGTTCTAAGGCACCAGGGTTCCTCCCCAGGATGAGAGTGGATTTTGACATCCGTGGCCCCAGAGAAAGATACCGTGCCCACCTCCTGTGGGTTCTGGGCTGCCCACAGCTGTTAGTCCAGCGTCCGGAGCTCGGGGTCCACTTGAGCACTGGTCACACTGCACACGTGTGATCCCGGTGTGCTGTCCCCGCCCAAGCGTGTGCCCATCTCGGTGTCCTCACGGTGACTTGCAGGGTCACTTCCCTCCCAGCTGTCCGCTCTGGGTCAGGCATCCTTCACACCGCTGTCCCCTGGGGGAGCAGCTGTGCGGAGAGAGCAGTCACGCGTGCTACCTCGGGCACACGCTGACCCGAAGTAACGCGCTTCTGCCTTTCTGTTGCAGATGTGGCTGCCATCGCGTGTGGCCGCGAGTTCCTGGTCAACTCCAGCCGGGTGCTCTTGGACACCATCCTGCAGCTCCTGGGGGACCTGAGGCCCGGACAGTGCACCAAGCTCAAAGTGTATGTGGGGCCCGGACAGTGATGCTCACTCCTGGGCAGACCGACCACTGGGAGGACCCCTCTGTCTGCACTCCCGGCTCGGTGGTGGTTCTGAGTGGCAGAGCCGAGGCGCCCGAGAGCCAGGCCTTGCCTGGCCGTGTGGCGCAGAGTGGCAGACACTGTGGGCTATCGGGGTCGCAGTCACTCGTGTCGCAGCGCCCACTTGAGGAAGCAGCGTCTGTCTGCATCCACTGCTGCGGCGGCATGACCACACGCGTGCGGCGGACTCTGGCGGCGAGGATCCGGGAGGCTTGGCGGCTGTCGCTGGAGGGCTTCACATGGTCAAGGGGCTGTCCCGAGTGTGACGGGTGCGGTGGGGGTGGGTAGTGGCAGCAGCTTGTGGCGAGGGTGCCGCAGCTGCGGGTGCCCCAGACCTCCACCGGGGGCAGTGCTCCCTGCCCGAGACCCGCTTTCACCTTCCTGGCCGTTTCCCCGCGGCCACCGCGCCGGACTCCTGGCCTCAGCCCAGCCCGACGGCGTCCTTGCTGCCACCCCACTGCCTCCCGCCATGCCAGCTGCATGTTTCTTCCTTCACTGCTGGGCCCAGCCGGCCTCCTCTGACGCGCACCTTCCACGCCCTCGAAGTAAACCCCTTTGCTCACGGCCTCGCCGCCCGGCCTGCCTCTCCCGGGGCTCTGCAGGCTCTACCGCCTCCGTGCTCGTCTTCAGCAGTTTTGGGGCCTCAGATCCAGAGGGGGTTAAGATAAAAAGATGTAAATTTATCAGAGCAGTTTTAGTTCCATGGAAAATTCGAGTGTTTCTCAACGAAACACATTTCACAGGTACCCCTGCGCCCACCTGTGTGAGCTTTGCCCGTTGTCGGTGTCACTCACCAGACGTGCACTTTTCTAACTGAGGACCGGCCTGCACTGACCTCATGTCACCAGAGGCAGCTCTTGTGTTGTATGCTCAGGTTTGGGCAGGTGCTGTGGGACACATCCATCAGGGCAGTGTCGCACAGCGTCTTTACAGCGTCACAGCCTCTCTGAACTCCTCCCGCTAATCTCCCGAGAACTGCCCATCTTTTACTGTCTCCGCGATATTGCCTGTTCCGGAACGTCACAGCGGAATCATCAGGCTGCGTTTTTCGTCTAGTGACACGTATTAAGGGTGCCTGGCAGGGGCCCGGCGCTCCACTGCCTGGGTGTTGATCCAGTCACCTCCTGAAGGACCGCTTGCCCGCTTCCGAGTTTGGTGTGATTCCGAGTCAAGCGGCTGCAGGCTTCTGTGCAGGTTTTTGTGTGGATGAGTTTTCATCGTTATGTAAACGCCGAGGAGCATGGCTGCTGGATCCCCGGGCAGAAGCAGGTTGAGTTTTGTAAGACGTGCCAGACTGTCTCCCGAAGTGCTTCCCCGTTCTGAAGCCCCACTGGCTGTGCGTGCGCCCCTGTCGCCCGCACCCTCAGTAGCATCGGCTGCCGTCAGGCTCGTGTCGGGTCATTCAGCGCGTGTGTGGCAGTATCACGTCGCTGTCGTCATGTGTGTTCCCTGACGTCATGAGGCGCGTCCGCTCATGGCCTAGTTTGCTGTCTGTCTCTTCTTTGGTGACATGACTGTGAAGGCCTTTGGCCCACTTTCTAACGGACTGGTTGTTTAATTGCATGAGGACCAGGTCAGGAACAGAACAGAAAACCCAGAAACAGACCCACGTCAGCGCAGTCCCTGACCTTTGACAAGGAGAAAGGGGTTGCCTGGAGCAGGCAGTCTTCTCAGCAGATGGCGTTGAAACAGCTGGACACAAACGCGGAAAGGACAGAACTCCGCACAGACTCCACGCCTTTCACAACAGGAGCTCACGATGGAGCTCAGACTGAATGTAAAACACGAAACTGTGACCCCAAAAGGGACAGGTGGGCAGCCCCTGTGTTCCACTCCTGCACTGCTCCCTAACGCACAGGCTCGCAGCAAGTCCCTGTCTGCCGGGGCTGCGAGGTCTGAGTAGGTGGCTCCGCCAGCCGCTTCTCTTTCCACCCTCGCGTGCCGTCCTTTGGAGGCTTCGCGTCCCTCACTGTCCTGAGAGTCGCCTTAGGTTGAATCTGTTTGGTGACGGTGTGCTTTCGTTTCTGGCGGGCAGGGGTCATGATCCTGCCTTCGACTTTGCTTGTCCTTTTTGCTGGGTTGTCTTGAAGGCCTGGGTGTGGTTCCTCGTTCCCTGTAGGTGGAGAGCACCTTTCAGGTGGAGGAGGCAGTCAGTTGCTCAGCTGCGTCACCTGTGCTCTCACGACCCAGCTGGTTCTGTTGGGCGTTTGCCCCTGAACCGCCGGCGGGGTGAGGGGCGCTGGCTCGCTGTTGGGGGAGGGCCGCGTGTGCTTGGTGGGCTTCCAGCTGCTTCTGCGAAGGGCCTGGCAGAAAGGCTCGAGACTCTGGCCAGAGGGCTGTGCCGCAAGTGCGGCCAGGCTGCAGCGTGCCAGCTGCGTGGCCAAGGCTTCACTGGAGGAGGCCCGCTCTCGACTCTCGGCGCTGGCATGGAAGGAGGAGCCTGTCTCTTCTTAGAATCCCGCAGTCGCGGCCTCGGAGAATTCTGGTTCCGGTGCTGAATTTTCCTCCTGAAAATGATGCATGAACAGTTCTTACTAGCTCATAAGCAGTTCTGAGAAAAAAAGCAGAGAAGTGGAGTCATCACACTTCCTGTCTTGCAAATACAAAGTGATAATGAAAACAGTAGGGTATTAGAAGGGAAAAAAGACCTACACAGATCAGTGAAATACAATCAAGAGCCAAGACAGAAGCCCACATGTGTGCGGTCACCTCGTTCACGCCAGGGACGCCATGAACATGTAGGGAAGAAAGGAAGGTGAACCCGTGGTGTTGGGAAGACTGGACACCCAGATGCGGGGCAGGGAGACACAGCACTCCTCACACCGGCCAGTAAAAGCCACTCGGAGGGGTTAGAGCCCCTCTTTACGGCTGGAAACCATACAGTTCACGATGCCGTCCTTAGCGGTGTCTTTGGGGACTCAGCTTCAGTAACTTTCAGGAAGCTAAGAAAAAATAAGAACAATATCAAACTAAAGCAATTTTTTTTTTCTTCGGCAAGGGACACTGTCACCTGGGTGAACCCCTGTGGCTCGTGGCTAAGGTACAGTTCCTGTGACGCCTGAGGGTCTGGGTTTGAGACCTGAGGTTGGTAGGCGGGTTTAAAAACCCTATTAAAAATACCAACCATTAGCAGAGTTAAAAGACATCCTATTTAATGGGAGGAGATATTTGCACATTGTCCATCCTCTGGGGATGAATATTCAAAATGTCTGAAGAGTTTACACTGCTCAACAGGAACGGAGCAGCCCTAACGACGGGCAGAAGAGCGAAGCAGACGCTTCTCTAAGGAAGATGTAGCAGATGACCCACAGTTGTTTCGTGAAGAGCAAAGTGCTCTCCATCAGTTGTTAGAGGAATGTCTATCTCAACCACAGTGAGATGTCACCTCAGCTGCTGAGGGTGGCCTGTGTCAGAAAGACAAGAAGCCGCACGGCTGGTGAGGATGCGGAGAGGAAGGGGCCCTAGACACGGTGGGAGTGTAGGGTCCAGCCTCTCTGGGGAGCTGCGGAGTCTCCTGAAAAAATCAGTTTCTCTTTGATCTTGCAGTCCTGTTCCTGGGTATCCAAGGAGTATGACAGCATTAACGCAGGAAGATGTGTGCACCCCTGTGCTCACCGCGGCGCTGTTTGCAGGAGCCAGATGCGGACTCGCCCAGGTGCGCCCTGCAGGGTGCGGGACAGGGATTCTGAGCTGCGTGTGCAGCCGAGTGCCGCTCAGCCTTAAAGGGGCATCTGTCACCTGAGGCCATGCGGCGGGGACCAGAGGGTACCTCGCGGGGCGAGGCGACTCAGAAGGAGAAAGACAAGCAGGACGGGCTCTCCAAGGTCTGGGGCACGGAAGTCACCGCCCGCTTGACACAGTGGGGTTGATCTACAGCCTCTGGGCCCTGACGGCAGAACGGAGGCCACCAGCAGGGAGGGCGGGGTGGGCTCACGTGGAAGAGGGCCTTGCTGTTTTTCCTCCTGCCTTTCTCGTGTTTTTTTGTTTTTAGTTTTTAATAAAAACAATCAGTTTGCATGTATAATGTGAACACCATGATAATACTTAAAACGGAATTGGCAATAGATGTAATTAAAGATATAAATTAGAAGAGGTTCAAGGCTACCCCCATGCAATGTAACTGTTCAGAGAAGCAAAACCTCTCCACTGGGCTCTGACATCCCAGTCTGTGCGGTTAAAGACCAGTAAACCTGGGGCGTGCTTGGACCAGCAAGTTGAGCAGGGAGCCGGCTGTTTTAACAGGGCCGTGTCGGCAACCCCTGCGCACGAGCCGTGGCTAGTTAACTGCCCCCGGGAGTGGACCGAAGCCTGGTCCCGCTGGCCCACTGTCTCGGGCTCCCACGTGTCCCGGCATGACGCAGCTGGGGTCCACCTGCTGAAAGGTGTGTCGCAGCAGGCCTGCTGGGCCAGCGTCACTCCGCAGCTCCGGAGAAGGCGGTGTGAAGCCCAGCGACCCGGATCTGTGGCCCCGGCTGGGGAACAGGCCATGGAAGCAACAGCCAAAACAAATACAAAACTAATTGTGCATGCGCTCTTCCTGCTGCCTGTCTTGTCTCCCTGCTTCGCGCCTGCCTGCTTCCTTCCTCCAGGGAAAATCACTGACAGCTTGCTCGCTGTGAAACGTGCAGTAGTTTTGATTGTTGAAATGCTGCGTTGCGAAGCTTACCTTTAAGTCTTCGTTAGGAGCATCTGGGTGCACCCCCGACTACGTGCTGAAGCGCGGCGGGGTCCCCACCTGCCGGCCTGCTGGACACTTCCCCGCGCCCGGGCGTGGCGGGTGGGGGCTGTGGAGCCCCGGACTCGCGCTGCGCCGGGAAAACATGTTTGGCCGAGCACACTTGTTGCTTTATCTGACTCCATGCTCTGGCTCTCAGGAGGCGGTCAGTGCGACGTCCGAGCCTCCTCCCGGTGCCCAGCTCACGTGCCCGCCAGCCTGGGGGTGTGCGGATGCCCCTCCTGCCGCTCTGCCCGGGCCCGCCCCCTCGGGCTGCTTGCCCCGCTTCGCTCCCTGGCCTGCGGTTTCTCGTTTCTCTTGGACGTTCCTCCTTGTCAGCTTCCAGTTTTATAGTTTGTCGTGGTTTTCCTTTTCGTGTGTCTGCTCAGCTCTCCTGCATTACGTGGCCTTTCGTGATACTCAGTCACTCCTTGTTGGTGCTTCCGATTCTGTTTCGAGCTCTTTAGGCCTGTTAGACATGACCCTTGTCTGTTCTGCAGCTGTTACCTCGAGCATCTCATGGTTTGCCCCGACCCTGTCCTTGGTCCTTTGGGTCTTGGCTCCGAGTCTGTGGTGGGTCAGGACCTCCCCTTCGTTACCCTGCGTTGGGGCAGCGCTTCCGAAGACCGGGTGCGGGCGCTGGCCTGCAAGAGGACGTGGTCATTCTGCCCAGGCGGTGCCTGCTGGGCTCCCGGCCTGCTCTGCGTGGAGTGGTTGGCCTGTGGCTTTTCAGGCCACACATCTGACAGGTTCATGCCACGCTCAAAGGCCTCCTGCCCTGACTCTGCAGATCTCTGATGCGGCTGCTGGACAGAGCTTCCCCGCCTGCGTCCGCACCAGGCTGTGGCCCGAGGCTGAGCTTCTGGGGCGGTGTCGTCAGGCGAGCTCTCTGCAGTCGCTGCTCGTGGTTCCCGAGCGCTGTCTGCCTTCGCTTCTTCTAAGGGCTGGCAGAGTACCTGTGTGCCTGCAGACACTCGTTTGGGGGGTGGTGTCTATGTTCCGCAGTGTTGTCAGAAGCCCCTCCTGCTGTACTGGCTTGGTCAGCTCCCTGGTCAGCTCGCAGAACCTGGTTGCTTCCCAGGCACCATGCTGTTGGCAGGAAAGGGTGGTGGGGTGGTGACGTTGTGAGGTCCTTGTGCCGAGGGCCCAGTAGGCTTGTGCGGTGACCTGGCGCAGGCATGATGGACGGTGCACAATGGCTGAAGACAGTTCTTGCTCAACCAGCTGAGCCAGCTGCGGAGGAGAGTCCGCCTGCGGGTTGAGGACGGCCTGCACGTGCATGCAGGGTTGGTGGTAGAGACAGGGACCCGTAGCCGTGGGCTGTGAGGTTTCTTGTGTCCCTTAGTTCCGTGAGCCTGTGACGTGGCCCCGTTGCTAAAGGTTCGCATTTCCCTGTGGCTTCACACACACACACACAGACCTCACTGACATCACTGACCTCCTGGGGCTGTGCTTGCCGTCAGGATTGCAGAACCACGCGTCTGGGCGCAGGGTCCCCCAGTGGGCTGGCTCAGCCCCTCTGAGCCCCTGCGCACCCAGGGTGGGGTGTGGGCTAAGCGGGCCGGCACCTCAACGCCTTTGTCCTACGTTGCAGGTTGATGCTGATGTCCCTCTACAACGTGAGCATCAACTTGAAAGGCCTGAAGTACATCAGCGAGAGCCCAGGATTCATCCCTTTGCTCTGGTGGCTTTTGAGTGGTAAGAGGGGTTCCCGGCACGTCTCCTCATGGCCTGCACACACGCCTGTGACTGAAGGGAGCTGTGAAGCGTAGAAACCCCAGTTGATTGCCCCGATGTGCTGTTGCTTTATTAAGGAAACGGTTTCCAGCCGCAGCAGCCCAGTGGCTCTGAGTCGCACCTGCCAGTTTCTGGAGCGCAGCTTGCGCTTTAGTCAGGGTTCGGTGGCACAGACACTTGTACAGCAGGTGACATGACATTGACCCAGCTCTGCTCTGGACAGATGGCCCTGCCGTGCCCCGAGGGTCAGGTGGGGAGCGGTCCCCTGTGACAGGACGGCTGAGAGGTGCTGTAGCCTGGAGCGCCCGCCTGTGAAATCTGCTGCTTCTCCTCAGCACGTTTAACCCTGGATGTTGTCCCAGCTTGTGTCCGTCACGTTTGTAGCACAGTGTGTGTGTTCCGTGGCTGCGCGTCGCACTCACGTGCGTAGGAAACTTCCCTCGTTGTTTTCATAACTCAGACCAGTCGCTGTTCATGAGCTTCAGGCCCGCTTGGTGGTCAGTGCTTATTTCTTGTAATGACTGCTTCGAGTTACAATCCGCTTGCAGCAAACTGCGTGCTTTTAAGGCAGAGAACTGGTGGGTTCTGGGATAAATACAACCTTAAGTCATCACTGCCAAGAGAAGCCACACGCCCGCCTCCCGCAGACACCCGTGCTCCGGCGGCCCTCTTTCCCGTGGCTGCGCCGCCGGCGGGCACTGCCACCGCCTTCGCGCTGTTTCTGCTCCCTGCCGTCTCACGTGGCTCTCGCCACGCACTTCTGGCTCTTTCTCTGATAGCAAGAATAGCACGTTTACTTACACCAAGGGGGAGAAGCATTTCTCTAAGAGACAGTGAGAGATGGGGAGCATTTTCCCCTGTGCCTCTTGGTCATCTGTCTGCGTCTCTCTTGGAGACATGTCTGCTGAGACATTCTGTTCTCGTCCGTTTTTTGTTGAGTTGTTCCTGCCTCGCTTCTTTGTACGTCTTGGATGCCAGCTCCTTGTCAGATGCAGGGTGTGCAGTTACCGTCCTCCATTCTGTAGGGTTTCTTTTGTTCTGGTGATAGTTTCTTTTTCTTCTGCCGTGCAGAACCTTTTAGCGTGATGTAATCCCTTTTTTCCTATCATACCCCTTACTGTTGAATTGAGTCCCCGAAGACATCTCTAAGGATGCTGTGAAATGTATGACCTGTGCTCCCCCCCCCCCCACATACTTTCTGGTTTCCCGCCTTCCGTCAAGGTGTCCAGGCGCGAGCAGCTGGTCTCGTGCAGGGTGTTGGAAAGCGCTCCAGCCTCCCTCCCTCTTCCGCGGTGACTGCTGTCCCGGAACGTCTGCTGGACAGCTCCCTCCTCACGCCGCTCCTGGCTCCTGGCTGTGGGTGAACTCCGGGCGAGTGGTTTCCGGCTCCGTCTGTTCCGTTGATGCCTGTGTCTGTGTTACTCCAGGTCTGTGTGGTTTTTGTTACAGCTGCTTTGGGATGGATTTTGAAGTCAGGTAAATAATGCTGTTGTTCTGCTTTTTGCTTACAATTGCTTTAGCTCTCCTGGGCCTTAAAAATTTGAGTATTTGTTCCATTACCTTGTAAAATGTTATTGAAATTTTGATCAGGATTATATTAAATCTGTAGATTGCTTTAGGTAAGATGGTCATTTTAACAATGTTACATTTTGCTATCTATGAGCATGAGCATGGAATACTTTTCATTTCTTTGTGTCTTTTTTTTAAGATCACCTTGTAACTTTCAATGCAATTTCACCTCTTTTGCTGAATTTGTTTCTAAGTATTTGATTATTTTTGAAATGATCATAATTGGGATTGTTAATTTCTTTTTCTCAAACTTGTTTGCGTATAAATATAGGTCAGGTTTAAAAACATAATTTGGTGTGCCCTGGTGACTTAGTGGATAAATCTACCAGGCAGAGTTCACATACATCCTTAAGGACCCTGGTTTGAGACCTGAGAGAGGTTGGGTGGGGAAAGCTGCCAAGATGAACAACTAAATAAAAATGAAAGCTTCTTCCCCTCTCTCTTCCCTGCCTGCCTCCTCACCTCCATCCCTACCTGCACCTTCCTTTATTTTTTTAAAATTAAATTTTTTTAATTGTAATTATTCTACACATTAAAATAATGTCCTATGCCTAGGTTCCCCATTCCTTAGATATATTTCAGCACACCCTGCCCTCCACCAAATCACCAAGTGTCCTTCCCCAGTGTCCAGGGGGCTCCAACACCATTTACCCCCTCCCACCCAAGTCCGTTTTGGTGACCTTGGTTCTGTTGCAAATGTTTCAGGGTTGGTTATTTTTCATCTGTTCCTTTGTTTTGTCTGTTCACGTTCCAATGATGAGTGAGGTCATCTGGTATCTCTCTTTCTTCTTTTGACTTATTTCACTCAGCATCATCTCCCCTCAGGGCTGTGTCGTGTCCATGGTGTGTATGGACCACGTCTTCTCCGTCCATCACCTGACGTGGGGCACTCAGGTAGTTTCCAGTTCTCAGCTAGTGTGAGCAGGGCTGCAGGAAAGACGGGGGTGCACACATCTCTGCGGACGGGGGTTTTGTTTCTTTTGGGTGGACGCCCAGAAGTGGGATGACGGGATCATATGGGATTTCCATGTTCAGTTTTTTACAGACTCTCCACACTGTTCTCTGAAGGGCCTGCACCAGTTTGTACTCGCCCCAACAGTGCAAAAGTGTTCCCTTTTCTGCACATCCTCGCCAATGTTGGTTGTTTCCAGACTTTTGGAGAATAGCCAGTCTCTCAGGTGTAAGGTGATACCTCATTGTTAATTTAATTTGCATTTCCCTGATGGCCAGAGAGTAGGAGCATCATTTCACGTGCCTGTTGGCCGTCTGTGTGTCCTCTTCAGAAAAGTGTCTCCAATTCCTCCTCCCATTTTTTGATGGGTTTGCCTCTTCTTCTGTTGTGTTTTATGAGTTCTTTGTATATTTTAGATATTAAGCCTTTATCAAAAGTATCAAATGCAAATATCTTCTCCCAGTTAGTAGGTTTCCTTTTGGTTTTGGTGATGTTTTCTTTTCTTATGAAGAAGCTCCTTAGTTTGATGTAGTCCCACTTGTTTATTTTTCTTTTTTTTTCCCCTTGATGCTGGAGTTGAGTCCCCAAAGGCTTTTCTATGATTGATGTCATGGAAAGTCTTTCCTATGTCGTCTGCTAAGAACTTTATGGTTTTTGGTCTTATGTTCAAATCTCTAGTCCATTTTGAGTTGACTTTTGTGAATGGTGTTAGAGTGGTGTAGCTTCATTCTTTTGCATGTGATTGTCCAGTTTTCCCAGCACCATTTGTTGAAGAGACTTTCCTTTCTCCATTGAATGCTTTTGGCTCCTTCATCGTAGATTAACTGACTGTATGTGAGTGGATTGGTTTCTGGTGATTCGGTTCTATTCCACTAATCTGTGCCTCTGTTATTATTCCAGTATCATATCGTTTTGATCGCTATTGCTTTGTAATATAGTTCAGTGTCTGGACGTGTAATCCCTCCAAATTTTTTCTTTTTTCTCATGATTGCTTTGGCTGTTTGGGGTCTTTTGTTCTTCCATACAAATTTTAAGATTTTTTTGTTGTTGTTGTTCTTTTTCCTGGAAATAAGCCCATGGGATTCTAATGGGGATTTCATTAAACCTATATATTGCTTTGGGTAAGATGACCATTTTAATGATGTTGATTCTTGCCAGCCACAAGCAGGGGATGTCTTTCCATTTGTGTTCTCCTATTTCTTTTAAGAAGGACTTGTAGTTTTCATTGTATAGGTTTTTTACTTCCTTTGTTAGGTATATGACCAGGTATTTCGTTCACTTAATTTCTATTTTAAATGGTATGATTTTTGTGATTTTGTTTTCTTCTGCTGTGTTGTACATGTATAAAAATGCAACAGACTTTTGTGCATTGATATGGTAGCCTGCCTCTTTACTGTATTCATTGATGAGTTCTAGAAGTTTTTTGATAGTTTTTGGGATTTTCAGTATATATAATCATGTCATCTGCAAATAATGAGAGTTTTACTTCCTCCTTTCCAATTTGGATTCCTTTTATTTCCTTTTCTTGCCTAATCACTCTGGCTAAGACCTCCGGTATAATGTTAAATAGCAGTGGTGAGAGTGCAGCCTTGCCTTATTCCTGACCTTGGAGGAAGTGCTTTCAATTTTCTGCCATTGACTCTGATGTTGGATGTGGCTTTACATATATGGCCTTTATCATGCTGAGGTATGAGCCATGTATTCCCATCTTATGGAGGGTTTTTATCCTAAATGGGTGTTGGATGTTGTCAGAAGTTTTCTCTTCATCTGTTGATATGATCAAGTGGTTTTTCTCTCAGCTCTTGTTGATGCGGTGTATGACATTAATAGATTTATGTTTGTTGAACCATCCTTGCATCCCTGGTATGAATCCCACTTGGCCGTGATGGATAATCTTTTTGATGCAGTGTTGAATTCGATTTGCTAATATTTTGTTGACAATTTTTGCATCTATGTTCATTAGAGATATTGGTCTGCAATTTTCTTTCTTGATGACATCTCTGTCTACATTTGGCATCATTATAATATTAGACTCATAAAAAGTATTTGGAAGAGTTCCCTGTTCTTCAATATTTTGGAAGAGCTTGAGAAGACCATGTGTTAATTCTTCTCTGAAGGTTTGGTGGAACTCATTGGAGAAGCCGTCTGGTCCTGGGCTTTTATTTTTAGGGAGGCCCTTGATTACCTCTTCAATTTCTTTGCTTGTGATTGTTCTGTTCGGGTTTTCCAATTCTTCTGGGTTCAGTCTTGGTGGACTGTATTTTTCTAGAAATCTGTCCATGTCCTCAACGTTTTTTCCATTTGGTGGTGTAGAGCTGTTTATAGTTGTCCCTTATGATGTTAGGAATTTCTGTGTTATCTGTTATAACTTCTCCCCTTTCGTTTATGATTCTAGTTATAAGAGTTTTCTCCCTTTTTTTCTTTGTGAGTCTAGTCAATGGCTTGTCAATTTTGCTTATTTTTTCAAAGAATTAACTTTTCATTTCATTGATCTTCTGGATTGTCTCTTTGTTTTCTATTTTGTTTATTTCTGCTCCAATTTTGTATTACTTCCTTTCTTCTGCTGATTTTTGGCTTTGGTTGTTCTTCTTTATCTAATTGTTTTAAATGTAGAGTTGTTTATTTGCTGTTTTTCTTATTTCTTGAGCTAGGCCTGGATTGCGATGACTTTTCTTATTAGTACCACTTTTGTGGCATCCCATAGATTCTGGTAGCTTGTGTTCTCATTCTCATTTGTCTCTAAGTACTTTTTAAGTTCGTCTTTGATTTCTTCTTTTACCCAAGAGAACTCCAGGAGCATATTGTTGAGTTTCCAATGGTATGGGGTCTGCCAGCTTTCTTCTCATGGTTGTTTTCCAGTTTTAGGCCATTGTGGTCAGACAAGATGCTTAGTATGACTTCAGTCTTTGTAAATTTGTTGAGAGATGTTTTGTGTCCCGGCATATGATCTATCCTTGAGAATGTTCAATGAGCGTTTGAGAAGAAAGTGACATCTGTAGTGGTTGGGTGAAGTGATCGGTGTGTCTATTAGACCTGTCTGCTCCAGATGGTCATTTAAAGATGGTCATTAAACTGTTAATCTTCTGCCTGGTTGATCTGTCTATTGTGGTAAGTGGGGTGTCGAAGTCCCCACTATTATTGTGTTGTTGTCAGTCTCCCTTCAGGTCTCATCATACTTGCTTGATCTATTTGATGCTCCTTCATTTGGTGCATATGTGTTAATAAATGTTATGTCTTCCTGCTGGATTGATCCTTTAATCATTAGTGGCCATCTCTGTCTTTTGTTGTGCTTTTTAGATGGAAGCCTATTTTTCTCCTATGAGTATAGCTGTTCCTGCTCTTCTGAGGTTGCCATTCGACTGTAGGGTTGTCTTCCAGCCGTCGACTTTGAGTCTTTGTTTATCTTTTGGAAGAAGGTGGGTTTCCTGATGCAGCAGGAGGTTAAATTATGTTTTTTAATCCATTCAGCCACTTCATCATTTTGACTGTTGAGTTCAGTCCATTAACGTTTAGGGTGATTATTGATATATAGCTGCTTAGTATCATTTTATAATTTGTCTTTTGTATGTTGCTCCAGATGATGCCTTTCTTGTTCTTTCTCTTTTTAGGTTGGATGGGTGCAGTTATGTTTTGATTTATTTTGTTTTTTGTTTTCTTCTTCGCTTTCTCCCTGGGGATGTATTTTGAGGTTGCCCTGAAGTTGGCATTCACAGTTCTGTTTACTACCTAATGTTATTTTGAAAGCACGTTAGTCTTCTACTCATTCTAACCATCCACATTTTTATTCTCTTCTCTTCCTCCCTGCTTTTAATATCTGCTGTTATACTTTTTTTTTCTGTGTGATTTCTTTATGCTTTATAGAGCATCCTTTAATATTTTTTGCTAAGCTGGTTTTGTGATGATAAACGCCTTTAACTTTTGCTTTTCAGAGAAGGTTTTTATCATTCCTTCAGTTCTGAATGATGATCTTGCTGGAGATAGTATCCTAGGTTGAAAATCTTTTTCTTTCAGCACTTTTTATCTATCATGCCATTCCCTTCTGGCTTGTAGAGTTTCATTTGAGAAGTCCACTGACAATCTTATGGGGACTCCTCTGTATGTGACATGTTTTTCTCTGGCTGCTTTTCATAGTCTTTATCTCGTATTTTTGACATTTTTATGACAGTTTGTCTAGGTGTATTTCTGTTTGGATTTCTTTTATTAGGAACTCTTTGAGCTTCCTGGATCTGGATGTCTTGATGTATTGTTTTAATTCTTTGCTTTGCTTCCTGACATTCTCGTTTACTGCCTCTACTGATGTCTGGATTCCCACGAGTATGTTAATCAGTGTTACCCTACATTCCTCTTCAGATAATTTTACATACGTCTGCTGCATTCACATTTTCCCCTGGGTTTTGTTTGGATCCATCATTTCACGTATATTTCTCTGTGCCTCTGCTCTATTCGTCATTCTGTTTATATTTCTGAGGGTTCAGTTTCCCTGGCGCTGCGCAGATTTGACTTGCCCAGGATCGGCAGTCAGGCTGCAGTTTCACCTCTATCCACAAGGTGGTGCTAGTGGGCAGCACTGAGGCTGGGACTGCCTGTCACTGTAATCCAGCGGGTGGGGCACCCGATGGGCGGGATTTCCTGTGGCTGGATGTGTGGTGGGTGGGATTTCCATCCTGTGGACCCCAGGCTCTCGTGCAAAATGGTTGTGGGAGGGGTTGATGCGACTGATTTCCGGTTATGGCTGTGCCTAGCGCAGTTTCTCAGTGCGGGCTCCAGCTCAGCTCCGGGTGCGCTGGCTCTCCTTTCGCCCCCTCCCAAGCTGGCCCTCCGTGTCTGGGTCTCAGCCCCACTGGGCCCGCCTCTCGCTGCCTCTGCAGCTGGTTCCAGTATCCCCAGCTTCTCCCCCCACCCGCCTCACGCCTGGACACTCCTCAGCTCCTTCCCAAATTCACATCAGTGGCTTAGCAGAGAACTGCGCCGGGTGCCCTCACCCACCGTTAGCCAATCTGTTAGATCATCAGCCGATCTGTTTCCAGCTGAAGTGCTGGTTATTTCTTGCTGTTTGTCTCAGGAAAATAGGTGATTTTTTTTTTGACGTCTGTGAGGAGCGACCCGATGGTGTCTCCTATCGAGTCACCATCCAGAAGTCAACTCTACACCTTTTCCTTTAGAAAACAAGCATAATTTATCTTTTTTTCTTTTAGTTTGGTTAATGAAAATAGGCTAAAATAGAAAAAAGAGGAAATTCCCCAAGGAAGAAATATGAGAAGAAAAGCAGCTGACTCTCTTTCACCCTGCGAACCCGACCCCCACTCCTTCCCTGCTGGCCGTGGTGTCACACATGTGTCCGAGCTTCTTTACCAAGTATTGTGAATGAGCTGCTGCAAACCTGGGTGCACACACCTCTCTGAGTTCATGCTTTCATAGCCTTTGAGTGGACACCTAAGACATGGCAGACTTTTGGAGATTCATTTAGTTTATAGCTTTCAGTCGTCTTAGTGGAGTCTTTTGGGTTTTCTGTGTGATCATCATGTCATCTGCAGAGAGTGATTGTCGTGCTTCCTCTTTTCCAGTTTGAATTCCTTTCTTTTCTTTTTCTTTCTAGTAGCTCTCCTAAGACCTTCAGGACAATCTTAAATACTGGCGAGTATGGGCAGCCTGGTTTTAGAGGAAAAACCTTTAGTTTTTCACCATGGATCTGATGTTAGCTGTGGGTTTATGAGCTTGGCCCTCGATTATGTTAAGGTAATTTCTTCCATTATCTTAGCGAGCATTTTCATCACAAATGGTGTTGGATCTCATCAGTATTTTTCCTCATCTGTTGAAGTGATCATTTGGTTTTGTCCTTCCTTTGGTTGATGGGCTGTTACACAAGCTGATCTTCCTTTGTTGGGCCATCCTTGACCCTTGGGGATAAACCCCACCTGGTCAGGATGGAGGACCTTTTTAATGAGCGGTTGAATTCAGTCTGCTAGTGTTTTGTTGAAGAGTTTTGCTTTTAGTTTATCAGAGACATTGGTGTATAATTTTCTTTTTTTTTTTCCTACGTTCCTGTTTTTGGTGTCAGAGTAATATTGGTTTCATAGAGCATGTCTGGAGACACTCTGAAGCATTTTGAAAGACTTTGGGAAGACTAGACATTAATTATTCTTTGAAGTTCTGATAAAAGTTGCGAGTAAAGCCTTCTGGTCCTGGGCTTTTTTGGTTGAAAGACTTTTGATTGCTGTTTAAACTTCACTGCTCGTGGTTGGTCTGTTTGGGGTTTCTGTGTCTCCTGTTTCAGTCTCGGGAGGTGAAGTAACTCTGGAAATGTGTCCATTTCTTTTTGGTCGTGCAGTTTATTGGCGCATAGATGTTTGCAGCAGCTTCTTATAACCCTTTGTACTTCGTGGTTTTGGCTGTAAACTTCTCTTTTCTTTTTGATTCTTTTTAAAGACGGTGGTTACCATGGTCAAGAAAAAATTAATCTATTCAAACTTAGAATGTTGGATTTCTGAATAGTTCATGAATTACTTTAGCTTAAAATTTTAATTTATTACAGAGTTTGGTGTGTATTTTAGAAAGGTGAAGTGTGTTTTATTATAGAATGAGAGAATAGGAATACAAACAGTTCCCTGAGTGGTGCTCTGTGCTTCTTGCTTGGGGCATTGCTCTCAGAAGTCTGGACGATCGTACCTGCTTAGGACTAGGAGGTAATTAAAAAACTGCCTTATTCTGTCCCTTTGCTTTCAGTTAGAGCTGCTCTATGGGAATGTACTAGCCAAAGCTTCTCGTAGTCTTTAAAAGATCAAGGGAAAATTTCATTACCCCTCTCAAGTACCACTTCCTTCTCCTGCCGCCAGGAGATGCTTGCATGTTTTCAAGAACATGAAGTTGGACTCTAGGCCGCAGCTTTCCGCCTGGAACAGGTGCCTTTTCACAGCCTGCTCTCTACCTGCACAGTGGAGGCCTCCCCGGGGCTCCAGTGCCTTACGCGCCTCAAGACGCAGCAGCGTCTGTGCCCACGTGTAGCAGCGGGTGCCTAAGTGTCAAGTTCTTTTTATTTCTCATCTCAGCCTTTTATGCTACAGTGAAAACTTCCTGCTGCTTCATTTGGCCCAAAGGTGTCACACTGCTTTCGTCAAGTGTCTGTGCATCTCAGACCCAGAGAACAGGACCCGTGAGCGCTGTCAGTCACCCCGACGGAAGTCTCATTTCCTTTGGTCTTTGCTGGGTTTCATTTTCCTTCCTTCTGTTGAACCAGCCTATTCCCAGGCTTCTCCGCGTTCTCCACACTCCTCTTCACCGCGGCCCGTGCGGCATTGCGGCCCGTCACCGAGGCGGCGCCCGTCGGCCGGCAGTGCGCTGTGCTGTCTGCACGAGCGCTTTGCTGCAGCTGCGTTCCTGCCATGGTCCCCGGGCCGCCCACCTTCCGGTCACCTGGCTCGGCGAAGCAGTGGTCGATCACCGCTGATCACAATAGATAGTTGTACGAAGTGTGTGTGCACCCCGGCCTTAGCCGGCGCTCCCCTCGATGTGCGCATGTGAAGTGTGTGTGCACCCCGGCCTTAGCCGGCGCTCCCCTCGATGTGCGCACGTGGGCGCTGCCGAGACACCCGAGCTTAGCGAGCCCCGTTCACCCCGACCCTGCCCACAGCCGTGCACACACAGCGGCGGCCGCTCTTTCCCGTCTCAGGCCGTCGCTGACCTTGGCAACACCTTCCCTCTCGCCCACGTCCATTTGTTCGAGCTTCTCTGGCGCCCCTTTCAAACGTGTGCTGATCTGACCACAGCGCCGTCGCCTCCCGGTTTGAAACGCTGGCCTCTTTCATTTCAGAGGTCCCTCAGGCCTCCTGCGGCCTTGCTGGCAGGCCGTGGTGTGGGAGCCGCGAGCGGGACGCCGTGGGTCCCCGACCAGCCCTCTTTACCGACACAGTCAGCGCTGGGTGAGACGCGCAGGCACCGCCGAGGTGCTTCTCTGCACAGCACTGCTAAGCAGGCAGCAGAGAGAGAGGCTGGCGGAGCTGAGCTAACTCCTGCCGGGAGGGCCTTTCCGAAACGCCCTTCAGTCCCACGGCCTCCCTGGCCAGGGGCGGGTGTGCAGCCCAGGTCCCTCCCAGGCGCAGCGCCTCCTGGGCCCTGCAGGGCCCTCCAGGGGTGGCCAGCAGCATGTGCCCGGCAGCTGGGCCCACCCCCACACCGGGCTGCAGCGCCACCCACGGCTTGTGCGCCGGACATCTGACCGCCCATGCAGCGTGTGTGGTGGGGGCCGCGGGCGGGTCCCCTGCACTTTGAAGCGGCCCCACCCAGAGCACGGTGCAGTCATTTCTGGAGGGTTCCTTGATTTCAACCTAAATTCTCCGTAATTCTCACAGGGAGCTTCCAAGACCCCGCTCACGTGTTCAGAAGCACAGACGGCGTGGGGGGAGCCAGCGGGAGGCAGCGCGCGTGCGTCCTCACACCCGTAAGGTTTAGAGTGATTTCAGCGAATGCGCGTGCGCATGAGGGCCTTCAAGGCAGAAGAGTTAATGCTGGAGTAGAGTGAGAGATGACGGAGGCGGCAGGCGGGTCTGCAGAGGTCAGATGACTGTCCTGCGGTCAGCAGAGGGGTGACGGCATGTCGGCTTGCAGACAGCTGAGCAGGGCTGTGGGCGCCTGGCGGCTCGGGCAGCAGTCCCGGGGCTGGGCTGCAAACCCTGTGAAGCCAGGGCCCCGGGCTCAGGGCTGAGGGCCGGAGGAGCAGCAAAGGAGCAAATAAGTCGCCTCTTCCTCGTCTCCTTCCCTCCTGCCTGCTCCCTTCCTTCCTCTTTAAAGACGAGTCATCCGCCGACTGCTCGTAGCTGACGGGAGTCGGTGGGTTAGGGCTGCCGGTCGTGAGCGAGGCGCTGTGGACAACGCCAGCAGGCGGACAGCGGAACATGTGACCTGAGTCCTGGGGGCAGGGACAGAGCGAGGAGGTGATGGCTGAAGTGCCCGAGTGTGTCCTCGACTCGAGACGTCTGCCCAGGTGGGCAGTGGAATGAAGTCTGCACCACGTCCATGGCGCAGCCCGTGACCCTGGAGCGCCTGGGGAGGTGTCTGGCCGTGTGTCGTCTCTGTGTTTGCTCAGCTGCAGGGACAGCCAGGCAGGGCCTTTTAAAGCCCTTACAGTGGCCAGAAGGGCATTTCACATCCCAAAAGCTCTAATATTTTTGTTTAGCTTTTTGAAATTCCAGGAGTGTGAGCGATGTGTGAGGAGTGACGACAGTCTCGTTGCGCTGCGTTCATGAGCTGCGTGCTTGCGTCAGGAAGTGACACTTTGTGAGTCACGCCCAGTTTCTCAAGTGTCACTTGTCATCAGAGACCAGGAACCCTCCAGGGCAGGCTGGCCCGGGCCCCGTGGGAGGGGTACCCTGAGCCGATGTACCTGTCCCCACAGATCCGGACGCAGAAGTGTGTCTGCACGTGCTGCGCCTCATCCAGTCAGTGGTCTTGGAGCCGGAGGTCTTCTCCAGGTCTGCGTCCGAGTTCCACAGCTCACTGCCCCTGCCGCGCATCCTGGCCATGACCAAGAGCCACAACCGCCACCTGCAGGCCGTGGCCCGGGAGCTCCTGGAGGACCTCGGCGCCCTGGAGCAGGCCGTGTAGGGCCGCGTGTCCCCGCCCCCCAGGCTCTCACCCTGTCCCCAGCTGTCATGTGCCCTGTGTCATCGACGGCAGAGCGATCGACTAGAGGGAGGGGACTGGCTTGTATTCGCGCGGCCCTCCCGGGGCGCAGGCCCCGCGGCGTTTGGCTGACCTGCCGTCCTTCCGGGAGGACTGTCAGCTGTCTCGCAAGATGATGTGTGGTGACGCCTGCTGCTCAGATCCCAGAAAAGACGAGAGTAAGCAGCCGCCCACCCACTGGTTCGCCTTTTCCTGAGATGCTCTTTATTCTCTCCAGCAATTCACTCTCCCCAAAGGCACGTGTCCCTCTGAACCCTCAGTGAACCTGCTGCTTCAGATGACAAGGACAGTTTGATTTTTTTGTACCTTTTATTTTTGAATAAAGAGAGTTGGGAGATGCGCCTGTCTGCAGCTGTTGTCTCTGAAGCATCGCACACCTGTGCGCTCTGGGCACAGAGGCCCCTTCCCTGCTTTGGAGCTGAGGGCAGTAGCTCGGAGGTCACGAGAAAGACATGAGAAGGGCCTCTGGCTGCAGGTCTCCAGGTGGACGGTCCCTCACACCTGTGTCCTCTGTCTCGTGACACCATGTGCGGGCGGTGCCGTTCCCTGCATGCGACGTGTGACATACAGCGCCCTGGGCGCCCTGCTGGGACACACGCACAGGTGTCCCTCCCAGAGCTGCCTCCCGTGCCGGGGGCCACCTCTGCTGCGCGGCAGCTGGCTCCAGTCCCCTTCGAGTAGCCTTGACAGGAGTGCGCCGGGGCTGGCGGGGCAGCTGGAGGGGCACTGCTGCCTCAGTGACATTGTCCTGGAGCCAGAGCCTGTGGTCAAGGCGACCGGGCCCTGCGGTCCTGGCTCCGCCATGCACATTGCAGATTTCGGTCACGCCCCCTTCACCTGGCACGTTCAGGGTCCTGAAGGTTTGCTGTTTCCTCCTTCGGGCCTGCTGCTGCAGCGCGTCAGTGTGGCCTGCCGTCCACTCGGAGTCGCCCGTGCTGTGGTGCCATGGGAGCCCGGCGTCACTCCTCGTTGAGTTCTGTAAAGTCACTTGGCAGTGCTGCAGCTGTTCTGCGTGTGCTCCTCGGGGGCGACCCGGTCTGCACCCGGCAGCCTCCTGTGTGCATCTCCCGGGCTTCCGTCCCGGGGTTCCACCGCTTCCCTCCGTGGAGCCTTTCTGTGTCCCTGCACCACGCCTGGCACGAAACGGCGGTTGAATGACTGCGGTCACAGTTCCTCATGCTCTTTAACTGCAGCTGCTCCTGAGTGTCGGGGCGAAGACAGGCCAGGCGCCGGAGGAGGGTGATGGGGTCGCCTGTGTGGGGCCGGTCTGGGGACAGTGCCGGCTCAGGGTGACGACTCTCGCCCTATCTGTGCTCTGGCCGTGCACTGGTCACCTCCCACTGTCCTGCGCCTGTGTTTGTCCCGACTGTCCCCAGAGCTATGGTCTTAGGCACGTGGCATCCTGGGGCGCGTTGACGATCTTCTCTGCAGACACATGCGCTCACCTCCTGTACACGCCTGGGGTGTGGTCAGGGCCTTGTTCCTGCATGAGAACCAAGTTTGCGTGGCCTCGCCTGGTGGGCACGCAGGGAGGCACTCGCCCGTGGTCTGCCACCTGCTGTCGGCCCTCAGCTGGACTCGCACGTGGCCGCTGGGCTGCGGTCAGGGCCAATCTGATGGTGCCGTCAGCCCCGACCGCTCCTGCAGGCAGACTCCGGCCCGGAGGCGCCTCTGCGTCTGCGCTGGCGGGCGGGCCTGCGACCGCAACCACCGTACCCTCAGTCACAGCGTGGTGTTGCCCCAGCTCCCCGGTGTGCCTGCCCTTGCTGTGTCCCTTGCCTGCCAGGGTCCAGCCCTGGTACCCTTGCTCCGTCCCTCTGGTGCCCGTTTGGCCAACAGGCTCTGGGCATGTCCAGCAGACCTGGGACAGGGGGCAGATAGCGGTCGCTGCCCTGCTGATGTCCACTAGCTGCCTCGTCCACCCAGCTGGCACCCGACTGCTGATCGCAGCCGGATTTGGAAAGACAGAGAAACGTGGAGAGAAACGTGGCTTCACCGTCACATGAAAAACTCCAACTTCTAGCGGACCTCCGAGAACCCGCAGCTCCATTAATCCTCCTCTGGCCGCAGCTGATGAAAGGTGGGGTCCCTGTCAGCTTTCCCGGAGACCTGGAGCAGATTCCCCTCCTGCTTCCTGAGGCCGCAGCGAAGGGACAGGGCACTGGCCTGTGTCCTGGAGCTGTGTCCTGCTGCCACGTGTAGGCCTGTCCTGCCAGCCGGGAACCCTGGTGGGAGCGTGGCCACAGTGAGAAGAAGCTGCTGTGCCCTGCTGCCTCCCAGGAGAGCGGGACTGGGCAGTGGGCGGCAGAGGCCCCGGCCCTGCTCAGCCCCGTGCTGCCGTCACCGCGCACCCTGAGTGAGCGCCAACACAGGTGTTCTTCTCCACCTGTCATTACTCAGGCCGGCCGCTCCTGCTCTGGCCGGCGGATCTTCGAAGGCAGTCCAAGGCGCACAAGACTGAGTGCCCGTGGCTCCCCGTCCCTCTGTCCGCGCGCCAGCAGGCCAGTGCTGTTCCCATGACTCGACCTGTGGACACTGAGGACGCATCCTCCATGTTTCTGGGCATGTGTGTCTGACTGTCACGGCTGCAGACCACGTGTGCCCAGACACAGAAATGGAACAGGCATCAGGACACTGCAGGCGACAAGGCCATCTGTGAGCCCTTAGGGGCCAGCCTGAGCCGCCTGCCCATCTGAGCACAGCTCTGGACAGGCTTGCAGTTGCCCTTAAAAGCCCGTGCCTGGGGAGGGAGCCTGGGTGGAAGCTGGCAGAGGTCACCTGTGCTGCCAGCTGTGAGCCTGGTGCCACCGGACTCTGCTGTGACCTGGAGCCCATCTGGTTTTCCCCTGTGCTGGAGAAGCCCCTTTCTTGGGAGTTGCCAGGAGATAAGCCCCAGCATAAAGTGAAAGGAGTCACCAGGGAGTGGACAGACAAGTCCCCGAGGAGGCCAGGTGCCGGGAGTGGTCCCAGCTTCCTCCTGCAGCCCCTGACACCGTGTCAGCGCTGCTCCCAGCGGCCATAGACCTGCCCGTCCTCTCTGGACCTGGGCTGCTGCATGCTGGCAGACCCTGACCCAACTTAGCAGGTGAAAGCTGTCCTGTGTGTCCCAGGACAAGTCTCACTGATCGGGGCCAAGATGCAGGGTCTACCCGTCCCTGCTGGGAGAGGATGGGCCGGGGCCTCTGGCACTCTGCAGCGCCTGCCCTGCTCAGCCCTCCCCTCCCCTCCCTGGAACATTCATCTGGGCTCTGCCCCGCCATCAGGAGAGGCAGCCCTGGTCTCAGGGCAGGCTTGGTCTCCCTCCATCCTGGGAAGAAGGCGTGCACACTGAAACAGATTCGGTCTGCTGTCCCTGCCCTTCACCAGTTGCCTGGAACACGGGTCAATGAAACTCTCACTCGAGTCAATCTCTTCCAGGCCTGTCTCGGGGCTCCCCGTCTGCGCGGCCTTCGCATGCTGCTCTGCATCCCGGGACCCGTCCGGAGCAAACCCACGAAAATCAGGACGAGTGGGCTTCGGGGTTGGTGCCCATCATGGCAGGGGAGTGCCTTCCCTGGGACAGAGCGTGCTGGAGGGAGCGTGTCCCCCAGGAGGCTGCAGGGTGTGCTGTGGTCTGCCTGCTTTTTAAATGTCCGGTTCATTTTATAATGGACAGGCAGCCGCTGCTCTCATAGAGATGACTGGCTAAATGGGTCACCTTGCCGTGGGTGACTGACTCAGCACACTGCAGACACAGTTTCTGGGTTGTCAGGCTAGAAAAAGAAGAGAGAGGTGTGACGGGTCACCTCTCCAGGAATGAAAGTCCCTCAGCCTGCACTTCGTGGGTGGCCCTGGACAGGTCAGCGTGACCCACGTTGTGTGCCTCTCAGCCAAATCTTGACACTGATGGTCTTTCTGCTGACGTGACAGGTGAGAGGGACCAGCGCGTGACTTGTGTGGGCCGGGCCAGGGGGATACAGGCCCTGGGCCTGTGGGCGTTTCAGGGAAGCGAGGAAGTGGGGAGGGCTGGCTTGAAGGTCAGTGTTCTGGAGGAGAGGGGCTGTCGGCGCTCTCACGAGGACAGCCTGCTCCCGGCAGCAGAATGTTCCAGCACCCGCTGCCTTGAGCTCTGCCCTTCCTGGGGAAGGTCACATCCCTGCTCTCAGAGACAAATGTCACTCAGGCCTGCTCTTCTTAGAAAGCTAGTTGCTAGAATTTTCCTGAGGGCTGGATCCCGTCTTGGGAAACAGGAGGGCTGAGTCTGCACCAGCATGCATTTAACCCCAGTGTCCGGCTCACATCCGGGATTGCAGGCCCATCCTGGCTCTTGCGTCATTTCAGGGCCTGCAGCCGACCTCCCCTCTGCTCCCCTGTGGGCCCAGGAAGGGATGAAGAGGCTGGGGAAGGAACCTGGCTGGAGGTGTGGTGGCCACCTCTGGAGGTGAATTAGGACTGTGCTGAGCTTGGCTGCCTGGACCTGGAAAAGCACATCTGCTCTCCCCGCGGGCCCCGCACAGGTGCAGGCGGCCCTCGGCGGGCAGAGGCGAGGGGACATGGCGTCACCAGACTCCGGCCGCCTCAGGAGCCCCGCCAGGCCAGGCGTTCGCTCTGCTTGGGCAGCACGCCGGTCACCACATCCAACACGAGGCAGCACTGCCGTTCGAGTGGGTCATGGTGTTTAGACACCGACTGTCGCCGGGCCTCTTGAGACGGCTGGGAAGAGGAAATGAGTCAGAGCAGCCGCACAGTGGAATCCCAAAAACGCAGTTCCTCCTTCCTGTGTGCTCGCTCAGCGGGGCAGCGGGCAGAGCCGGGCTGGCCGCCTTTCTTCTGGCCCCGCTCAGGACGGTGTCGGTGCTGAGCCCGCGGGTCAGGACGCACGGGCCCCGGCCTTCATGCTGGCGGTTCCGGTCACTGGGACCAGCTGGGATGGCCTCTGCCTTGGCCTCGGGTGCCATGGGGGTCACGTCTGGGTAACTCAGCAGTGGGATCCGATGTGATGAGAGGACTGTGCAGGGACCCCGAGCCTGAGGTGGGCGGTCCCCGTGGTGGGCGCTGTGGCTTCCGGTGTGAAAGCTTGGTGGTGATAGCAGCTGCCGCAGGCCCGGGAGGGGATGGGCCTGTGTCCCGGCTGCAGTGGCACCCTGCTTGTCTCTTGTCCAGGCTACAGCAGGGCCCCCATGTGGGAGGGAGCCCCAAGCCAGGCACCATTCACCCGTGTCACTCCAGGCAGGACTCCTGGGTCCCCCATGCCGGGCTCACTGGCCCCGGATGGTGCTTTCCTGCTGGCCACATGCCGTATGGACAGTCGGGCCGTCCGCAGCAGCTCGGTTGCGGCACAAGCGTGCACGTGGCGGAGCGCTGAGGGAGAAAGCGGGTGGGCAGCTGGGCAGTGCTGCCGCAGGCGGCCAGTGCTCACAGGCGCCGTCTAGTCTATGGCGGGGCCGCCTGAGCTCGCCGTCCAGACAGACCGTCCGTTAGAGCAGAACAGGGCCTCCCGGACAAGGACCGATGTGTGGCCGAGCGGGGGCCGCGCCCCGGGTTCTGGGACGGGAGGGAGCAAGGGAGGAGGGGCGCTCCCCACCAGACCCAGCGCCTCGTCCCTCACACGACTTCACCGGGCAGAGGGCCCCCGATGCCAGCAGTGCGCCTGACTGGCCTGGTCGGCCCGGGGTCCTTGCCCGTCTCCGGCCTCCGCCCGGCCCCCTGTGACCGACTTGCTGTGCTGGCTCACGCCCTCCTCTGGGGGTCGTCCAGTGTGGATGCCCCACCATATGGGGGCGCAGAAAGGCCGGGTCCGCAGCCCTCTCACCTCCCCTTGCCCTGGCCTGGCCTGGCACCAACCTCCACCTGCCGACGAGACAGCAGAGGCGCTGCCAGCAGTGGGTCCAGGGTCCACGTGGTCCTGCAGCCCCTGGCTGGACGCCGTGGGGAGAGAGACTGGTCACTGTCCGTGTCTGGGGAAACTGAGGCAGCGCCCAGGTGCTCGGGAAGGCGCAGCACTGCCCGTCCGTCCGGAGCAGGAAATGGGAGCGCGCCAGCTCCTAGGACAGTCTCTGGAAACACGGGCCCTGGAGCCCGCACCCCAGGCCACACGCACGTCTGGGGGCTGTGCAGCAGGGGCTGCAGGAGCAGAGTGTGCCCACTGGGACCAGGCTTCCGGGACCGGCCGTGGGGGCTCGCCAGGGCCTGGGGCTGTGCCAGGCTCAGGCAGCATCAGCCCCAGGAGTGTGCTTGGGCCTTTCAGAAAACGCCGGCTCACCCGTGGTGGTTTGCAGTTTGCCTTCAAGGGAGGAGCCTGCTCGCGCTGCGTCCTGGCCTGAGGTCTGAGGTCAGCAGGGGCGCACTCACAGGAGGAGTGTGGGGTCGGCCGGGACGCCTCGCTGTCTGCCTGGAGGCCCATGGATGTGGGTGGGCGGGGACACATCTCTCCCCACTTGGGGGCGATTTGGACGGGGGAGGAGACCCTGCAGCGTCGGGGGCAGGGCCGGTGCCCATGGGGACTCTGCGCAGCCGCCCAGGCTGGACCGGAGCCCGGGGGTCGTGCCTCTGCGCTCTCAGGACTAGTGATGTCCTGTTGGTGGGTCTGGGGTCCAGTGGCAGACGGGTCAAGGAAGCATTCCTGAGCGTCAGAGTGCAGAGTTACACGTTACTAGAGGAAATGGAGGGGAAAGCAAGCAAGCGCAGGAGATGGCATCTCCTGGGCAGAGAGGGCTGCCCCCACCGCTCTGAGATTCCTCCTTTGATGCCCTCCCTCGGCCCCAGGAAGGGCCGCTGATGAGAGGGAGCGCTTTTACCATCTAGGACCAGCCACCTGCAGGGGGTTCCAGGTGACACAGGACGACGACATTCTGAGAAAGGTCTCCCTTTAGTCTCAAAGCCTCGGGCGCCAAGAGGCGTCCCACACCCTTTGTGGGTCCGTCCTGTCAGGGGCGCTCCGTCCCTCGTGTCCGTCTGGTCCCACGAGGGTTTTGGAAGTGAAATGCTGAGACTAGACATGCGGCACTCCATAATAACCCCCAACACCGCGACCCTCTCCAGGCTCTCCTCCTTCCTGGGGTCGTATTCTGAGGCCGGAGGGTTTCAGGGGAACCCCAGTCAACCCACAGCACCCCTGGATGGGAGCAGGGCAGGGAGGTCCGCCGTCTGTCCGGCAACAGGTACGCCAAGAGGAGGCCCACGGGCAGGTGGCGCGCGCACACGCGGGGGCCTCGGGAGTGCGCAGGGGGCTGCGGCGTGATCGGTGCGGCAAGGCTGGTACAAGCAGTTTAAGGTGGAGATAAAAACGGCACCCCAAAGTGTCCTGTTTAGGGACAAATCTCACAAAAGCATGCAAGTCCAGCCTGGAAAACTAGCAGGTACTGCTGAAGAAGACGCAGCTGCCTTAACCCTGGCGCGCAGCAGCGTGGGCTGGCAGCGAGGTGCCGGCAGCCCGTTCCCCCAGACTGCCCGGCAGTGCGAGCTCTCAGCCCAGGCCGCGGATGCGGTGTGGAAGCGGGCAGCTGGCTCTCCGGCCGCACAGACGCGAGAAGGACCAGCCCACGCCGGTGGAAGGAAGAGGTGTTTGGGCAGGAGTGCAGGGGAGTAGGACGGGCTGCCCATGGGCACCCGCGTGGACCCGCGGTTTCAGTGCCGCTGCGGGGGCAAGCTCGTGGCAGCCTTTTCAGCACCGGTGTGGACAGCGGTGTCCACTGACGGCGACAGGACCGCAGCCCCCTGCTCTCACCGTGGACTAAGCACTGGTTCCAAGTCACAGACCTGAGCTGTCACTGGGACTGGAATTCCCAGCAGAAGCAGAATCTTTGTGACTGAGCTTGGGGAAGGTTTCTTAGACGGCAGCAGAGTCACGAGCCGTCACAGAAGACAGGTACACCTGAGTCCCTCAGGATAAAGCACTTCTGCTCTTCAAGGCCCCGCTAGGAGGTGGGAAAGACAGGTCACGGCTGGGAGAGAATCCCAGTGCAAGCCCAGGGCAGGACCCCTGTTCAGGACATCTAAGGACTGTTCTACGCCCCGCTGCCCCCAGGGGAGGGCAGCGTGCGAGTGCACATTTCACCGAAGACATGGATGCGAAGTGGCTCAGCATCATCCGTCCTTGGGGGAAGCGGAGCTGCCGAGGTGCCACCTGCGCTGAACAGGACGCTCAGTCTCGCTGGCAGGGCGGAGATCAGTCCTTTTCAGAAAACCGTGTGACGACTCTACGTGAACACACAGCCCGGCTGTACTGCTGGAGGCACAAGTGAAGCAGGGCTCCCACGGAGGCGGGCCGCACGTGCGGGCCCACTGCGATTGCCCAGTGCCCAGCCTGCCCGCGGGGGCGGCGAGGCCTCTGACTCGGGGCCACAGAGCCAGGCCGGGTTCCACCCAGGGGCCCAGAAGGTCGTCGGGGTGCAGGGGAGGCTCCCCACCTGCCCCACCTGCCCCGAGCTTCCTCGGCCCGCAGTGGCCACAGGCGCGAGCGCAGCGCCGAATTGGCGACACGCCGCTGGTCCCGGTGGTGGTCTGTCACACAGCACTCCTGCGGAAGAGGAGCTGGCTGGGGCGGGGACTCGCGGGTCTGGCTGTGTCCACAGGCCCTTGCGCAGCGTCGCCCTCCTGAGCTTTCGCCAGATGGCTGTCAGACACCATCTGGGGAGCGGCGGTGGCTGGGCTGAAGCCCGCATGTAGCAGATGGCTCTCTGAGAAGTGCTGCTGGCACCCGGAGAAGTCTGGAAGTTTCCGCGGGTGCAGCATTGAAGCCGCTCTGCCGTCTGCCGTCTGCCATCTGCCGAGGGCCTGTGCACGGTGGACA